>LKNJ01002359.1:49724-152089 GCA_002120245.1 Maccullochella peelii | reverse complement strand
AATTCTGCATACAAGAATTCACACAGGTGAAAAACCCTTCAGGTGTGATTTCTGTGACAAAACCTTTGCTCAGAACTCGACTCGTCTTGTTCACCTGAGGATGCATACTGGAGAGAAGCCATATTTTTGTAACAAATGTGGCAAGAGGTTTGCCACAAGCAGTCATCTTAAATTCTGCACAGGAACACAAAACAAAGGCACAAACAAGTCCTTTCGGTGCTTAACATGTGGCAAAACCTTTCACACAGATTCAAACCTGAAGGTGCATATGGAGATTCACAAGTCATGGAAACGACACATAAGTGAGAAACTGAAAGGACAGGAGTTAGAAAAGAAAACTTAAAGCTCTTTGAGAGAACGTCAGGGTCTTTGTGACTTAAAAAATAAAACATGCATCCAGTATTTACGAATGTCCTTCAGCCGCTCAGTGATGAACACCCTGCGCATCTCTGACTTGCTGGAAGATGTGAGGAGGAGAAGGGACAGTCAAGTGCATTGTAGTCTATAAATATGCCAGTTTAGACTGGAAGTCAGAGGAAGAAAGATGTGAAGTGTCGCCGAGGACTTCAGTTAGGTGAAGCGAAGGGATGTTGGGCAGATGTGAGATCCCACAAAGAAGAATTTCTGTGTTGCGTTCAAGCGCCGTTGGAGGAAGCAAAGAAAATCGACCAGGATTGCTGAAATTGAACATTAACTGTGTACATCATCACCTCCCCCTACTCCTCCTTACTCTGATTCACCTCACCATTATGTCATTCACCGTGTCTCATTTTATTTACAGCATGTTAAATGCATCAATGCTGGTGTATCACTGCCTCCTACAGATCAAATATTAAATAGACACAAGGAAATAATTCTCATGCACACAGCCACACATTGGCTTTATAAGCAAATACAAAATAAATGAATTCACCTCCTAGACAAAAATCTAAAAAATAGTGGTAACTGATTGTTAGTTTACCTTACATATAAATATTCACGTCACAAAAAATAAATGCTTTCGTGCCTATCATATTTTTAAATAAAATACATTTAATAATTTAACTATTATTGGGCAATAAGTGGAACCCTGAAGTTTTGCCAGTGGTATGAACTTTACATGTGTACAAATACAGTAGTAAAGATTTCACGCTTGCAGTACTGTACTTCAAATAAGACGGAGTTATCAGAAAGCAAACTAAAAATATTCAGAATATATAGTCTGAATATCTACCTGATTACATGACTCATATTTTGAATAAGAATAATTGCAGACCCAACCCTGGTTACAAACAACACATGCTGTATTGTGATTTAACATTTCATAGTGTCAGAATCATTCATCTATATGAACTCCTGTCATTAGTGATGAATTTATTTAGTTAATTCCCTCAATAAAAATGTATGCACACACCTTAGTTTAACGGCTATCTGTTTTATATGTTGTCTGGGTGAATATTCAGTTCATTTCAGACGGACACGGAGCACAAGCGCATTCCAAGATGAGAAGTTTATTGGTTTGCAAAGTAGCTGTTTTTACAAAAGCATAAGGCAGGGAAAAAACATTTGGAGAGGTCTAACAATCTACGGTCCTCATTTAAACACTGGTCCAGTGCACATCCTCAATGAGACACAAAAATCAGGATATTTAGGGAATTTCCATCGTGTTGTAAATACAAGTGCTCCTGTTTTTTTGTGGAGCAGAAAGCTGCTCAGCTGAAAACAGCCAACCATGAAAGACTTTCAGAAGATCAAAGTCACAACAGTAACAACTCCCCGGTGATCCTCAAACTCGGCACATCCCGGAAAAAACACTCAAGTCAAAATGATGGTTAATTTTGTTTTGCAGTTAAAAGAAAAGAATCTTTGATCCAATACTCGTCTCACACATTTCCTTGTGTCATACAGGATACCAGATTATATAAAAAAAACAAAAAAAAACAACTCAGCTTTTCAATGCCTTCATATAAACAGCAAAAAAATCGTACATTACCAATACAGTAGGTATGACGTTACCACATACAACCCTGCTGGTTACACTGTAATAAATAGAAATGATAACATGATTTTACAACCACACAATACATTAGCAACAGATCAGCCTACTTCTACTCAGAGGACACTTCATACTGTAAATGGACATCGTGACATCATGTAGGTTTTAGCTCTTTTTTTTTTAGAAAGTCATTGTGCTCTACTTATTAAAAGTCCGGGGGGAAAATATCTTGATTTAGATACTTAAGTCCATATTCTTTCTTTGTGCATCCTAATGTTAATGTCAGCAATGTTCACAGATTGTAAATTTTGGTACTAGTACTAAACTGGACTCCTAGGCTATAAAGGTAAACAGGTCAAAAGAAAATAAAATGCAACCACAAGGGGAAATCTGCCCTCGAAACACGCCTGGTACAGTGGGGGGGGGGTGGGGAGCATGCTTGACTGGAGCAAAAACTGGCAATATAACAACTCAATCATTCATGTGTACAAAATGCCAGGTACTAGCTTACATGCACAACAAAATGCTTTCTGCTTGTAACTCAGCTTGGTATTCCTCATGTAGAAACGAACATCATCATCATGTATGAACGGCCGCGTTCATAAATATGTACATCCAAAGTCCAAAAGCAAAGTCCAACATACAGACCTGGGTCAAATCTTACATCAGACAACCTCAGTTTTTAACTGAGGGGAGGAAAGTATTTTAGTTATCTGTGTATTTATCATCAGATTACAATCAGGAAGAGAATAACATTCAGTTTTTCAGTTGCACTTTTAAAGGGTTGAACAATTAAAATCATAGTTAGCAAGAATTATTATGTCCAAGGATTGTTCTTGAAAAGACATGGGATCATTCGGAGACCAGGAACTGGGACATGTTGCATTTAACACTATAAACACAATATATGAGGTTTTCTATGCACATGTACCAAAAATACTGGAATACTAAGCAATGTGAGCTCCTTAAGTGGATACAAGCACCTTTTTTTGAAGTGCAACAGTACCAAATAAGTAAGCTCAAGTACCATCAGCTTATCATGTACCTGCACTGAACCCAACTGTGCAGAAAACCTAATGGGGGAAACACACACTGCTCATACACAGCTGGAAAACCCACAACACTCCCAAAAACAGTTAGCTAATGCAGAGTTAAACTGTGCTACGTTGAGCAAAAAGCACACACAGCTCAGCCCTGCATGCACATTCACACCGACACACACACAAAACGCCCCCTGGTTCGAGCCCTTTAGTTCACGTTCTCTTTAGTCTGCTGTTAACTGCCACCAGCTCAGCTCCATGTGCAAAAACATGCACCTGTATTACACTTTAACACACATCTTGTTTCCACATCCATGAAACACACGGCCGAGTTATGGTCACATTCTTTACACGGTGTCTATTAAAATGTTATTACAGGAAACTGTAGCATTACACAAATGGATGGTCACCAGTTAATAGAAAGAACACAAAAACAGTATCCAAAAACACATCCTGTCAACACAATTACACATTATCTGTACACATTTGTTCTGTTGCAATACTGGATGATGCATGGCACTGGCTCACATCCTTTCAAACTGCACTTCTCACTGCCCTCTCATACCAAACTGTACTCATTTCCTGTTTGTGTCCAAAATAAACCAGCACTTGACAAGCGAAAACGAGGAGCAGAGGAAGACTCAGTCTGACCAACCAGGAGAAAACAAGTTCTGCTCCACAGCAGTCAGTCTTGGAGCAGCGACCTTATTGCTACGTGAAAGGAGCTAATAAGTACTCAGTGCATGCATGTATGGAAAGCAGCCTCTCTGTATTTTGATGGATGCTGCACACAGCTGCAGCCCACTGTGCACGGGACAGCAATGAGATGTTAAACATAGAGGTTTCCTCAAAGTTTGCTCTGAAATCTAAAAGGAAGCTTCATTAGTGTGAGCAACGGTACGCATCTATTACCGAGTGCCCTGCAGTGAAGTCAGTGTAGCTGTTCTGCACAGATGTCATGGCTTACTCCAAATTCACAGCAACGAAAGGTGATGGGTAAACCTTCATTAGCTTAAGATCAAGTGTAAAAATCTTACTGGTACTTCTGTGCAGCCTGAGACCGTCTACCAACAACTACTCTTTGCTTCTTCACCGTGTCAAGCTGCTCAAAAAGTAGATACGAACCATGACGCAGCATTAAAAGGGTTAGATTTTCTGTTTGATATGAACAATAACATCCGTCTCCAGAGGCGATCAAAGCTTCTCCAACCTGGTTCAAGTTTTATCATCATCTATACAGAACCAGCAGAAATCAGTGCCACTCTCTAATAAGTCACCCTTTATAAAATGGTTTATACGTTTTAAATATATTACTTTATTCATGGTTAATAAATAATTTACCAATGCTTTATAGATCAGTTTCAAGCCATTAATAAGAACAGCTTTCCTGCAGCATGACACTCACTTTGTCTTTTTATCTCTTTAGTTCTTCAGACCAGCTGCAGGGCATCTGGAGCAGAACACATTTATTAACAACTTATAAACATTTACACTTTCAGCCTTGATGCATTATTATAAAGTGAGAAAGTCAGGAACCTTTCTTAATGATTTAACATTTAGAACTGCAGAACTGATGGTTAACCAACTTTAGTAACTGCTTTATTACTGAATACAAAAGGGATTTTTTCACAATCTGGCAACCCCAAACCTGTTCTAATTAGTGGATTATACCTGATCTATAAAAGCATCAGTAATTATTATTAAAGCCATCAGTTACAGGTTATTAACCCTTAATTAGAAAGTGGTACCCAGAAATCTATGCAGTGAAAATCTTACCTAGTTCTACTAATGTCTTCAAAAGTGACTGTTGATACTGTAGGAGGTGTAAACAGAGCACCTCAAGACATAATACTTTTAATACTGTGAGTTTTGCTTTAAAGATAACTTCTACTATTACTGTGTATTTATTATAACTTCCTTTCTGCATCAGTGAAGGAAAATACATCCTCTGTAGAGTGGAATTGTTATAGTGACAAAACTACTGCAATGCATATAAGACGCAACCGTATTATTATGTTAGACTTGTAAAAACCTGCTGGCTGCGTTAAACAAGGATGCTGTATAACATCCGTCTGCCTCAGTGGACAAAACGCTGATGTGGAATGATTCAGGAAGCCATAAAACACATACTGTAGGACTGAAAATGGACTATAACAGCACCAGCCATACCAGCAAATAACTGACTATGCTACTATAGAAACATGAATACTATACATTCAAAATAGCATCAGGATCCGATCCCGCTTCTATACAACCAACTGACCGTCAAATGTGACCGAAGGTTTTAGTTTTGAGTTTAGTTTGCGCTCAGCCAACACCTGCACACTTTGACAGCACAGTTTCCTCTAAATATGGACCGACGCGAGCGTTTTGCATATTGGTTTAGTGAACAACTCAGATGGAGGTTTGCAAGAAAGTGAGTGTGATGGCAGAGAGAGCGACAGTCCAATTTTGAAACTCATTTAAAAGCCATTTCTCCACTCTCCTTGCTCACCAGAGTAAACACCCATAATTCTACTTCCTGTTCACCACACAGAACTTTATCCATCTACAGGAGAATGGCTGCAGTGACACATGCAGCGCACAGCATGGGATGCTTTCTGATACATCTTGTCATGATATAATCCTAACTTTTTGGGTATTTAGGTCGGTGAGACTGCAGAGTGTTACCATAACAACTGGGATAAACCCAAGGGAGGGCGAGGGGAGTGCCTACGGAGTTGGAGATACATCAGCACAGAGAAAACAGGGCGTTAATGCTCTATTGTGGTGCGTTTTAGAGGAGAAGTGATACACGTCCAGCTGGGTTGAGTGAAATCAAATCTGTAAGCGTCAAACAACCAGAAACATTTTGCTCTCAACCAGTTTTATCTGATATGAAAGTCATGTTTCTGCCTTTGAGTCGAGGCTCAGATTCAACATCTTAACACTGCTCAGGTCCAATACTGCAGAATTTTACAGCAAATTTGTCACTGTTGCTGGGTGAGAATTAAATTTGTGGTCAATTTTTCACTAACTATGATCTACCAGTGTCTCTTTTTATCTTGATCGACATGCATGTTTCCAGTTTATCCAAAAGGTTTTGGAAGATTTTTATATTACAGACGAGTTGCAGAATCGAAACATTTAATCAGTCACCAAATTTGGAGATTTTGACCCATAAGCAACAGTTTGTTTTCATATTAGCTGCAAAGTGCCAGATATTTTTTTTTCCTGAGTAACTGGTTTCTACAACAGCTGAGTTATTTTCCATCCATCCTTGAAAGTACTCCACACCTGCCTCCATCTCAGCATCCCTAGAGGATTCAACATAAAAAATGAATGTGCTATTAATAAGCCGCAAGATCCCTGATCTGACAAAACTGGGGCTACAAAGAGGAAAAACCTGAAAATGGAGCAAACACATTCACCCTCAAAGCATCATCTTCATCATCATCAGATCAGTTAAATAGAAAGGAATGGAAAGAAGTGAATGAATTCTAACAGAAGAACTCTAACTTGTCACCGCCGGAGCCTTTTTCCAGTTGCTATGCTGCTGCATGATGGGTTGTGAATGATGACGTATATATATATGTGTGTGTGTGTGTGTGTGTGTGTGTGTGTGTGTGTGTGTGTGTGTGTGGGTGTGGGGTCATCTGTGGTCAAGTTCTTGCTTCACACACGACTTGCGGAGCGGGAAGTTAACCGAGTTTGGTGATCTGTAGGTCTCCTTGTATCCGTACTGTGTCGATAGAAGCCAAAGATTTTACTTTGTGATAAAAGTCAAAGAGCTGGTGTCCGTCCACGAATATCCGGAACCTCTGGTGCTCGCAGTGGATCTCAATCTGCAGGGAGGGAAGAGAAAAGGACAGAAAAAACAGAAAGAGGGAGGAAAAGAAAAGATCAGATGACACAAATCATCAACAATGCAAGTTGAGATTAAGTCAAGTACATTTTGTTTTGGGAAATATGCTTATTCGCTCTCTTGTGGAGAGTTAGATGAGAAGTCTGTACGCTAAATATAAAGCTACAGCCAGGAGACAGTTAGCTTAGCACAAACTGTTCCTTGAACAATCTTTTTCACCATAGGTCTTATTTTCTTCTCAATCATGTATCTCTGATTTGTAAAAAGAAATTCAAAATCATAACAATGTTATTTGACTTAACCCAAGTATACACAGAATTACTTGTCCTACTCAGTTAATGTTCAAGTACTCAAACAGCTCTTTTGAAGACCCATCTGTCTTTGTTCTCTACCAACTCTTGAGGAAGTATCTGGCTCTTCAGCTGCTAAATGCTCCACTATGTTCACCGGCTTCTCCCTAACTTTGCCTACGGGGGCTGAGCAGATGGTGTAAAGTACGTTTATATAGAGACTGAACCAAAAAAAGTAAAGTTGCGGGCCATAAAACCAAAACGACAAGCTGAAACAAGCTAAAAAAGCTCCGTAGAGCTGAGGGGGTCTGCAAAGTTGAGACGCCTTTCACATTGTATTTCTTTCATTGTCAACACAAAAATATTGATTGGTGCAGCTTTAACTAAATAAAGGAAACAATTAAACACAACGTGGGTTATGGGTTTAATGAGAAGCATGCTCATGTTTGATCTGGTAATTTAGGAAATCTGGTAATTGTAGAGTCTGAAGGTTTCGCAAGTGCAAATCACAATCTGGACTGCAGCAGAGTAAACATCTCTCTGTACGGTTTGGACCAAAGAAAACAAACTTGTAGGTGTGATCCCACTTCCTGCAGCAGATAGTTTTGATAACGGAAAGCAGCCATCCTGCTCTGAAACATGCCAGCGAATTCATGAGGCAGTTTGTTGGAAGCAATCTGCACGACAGCCTTAATCTCCAGCCCCCAGCTCTTGACAGTCATGACTGTGCTGACCTGCTTGGTCACGCTCCAACCACAAACAATGACACTTTATCGGAGAGCTGACATTTCATAACCAGACGCAGGGATCACCTCTAAAAATAACTCAAACATGGTAGCTGTTGTGTCTTCAGTAGTTTCGGTATATTATGCTTCCTTTAAAATACATTTAGGACTGCATCTTCTTTCTTTTAGTAGAAATAATAAGTTTAAGAATAAAATTCTCTTGTTAAAGGCTGGTTAGTTCACTTTGGATTGAAACACGTTATGTATTTTTGGTCGAACACCATATGTGTTATTCATGTGCATATTCAGAATTATTAGAGCGGACAAGTCCTCAGGTCTTATGGGAATTACTCATCATGCATATGTGCTGCTGCTGCTGCTGCTGCTCAACCCCCCACTTCATCCAACGCGTAAACAGCTGATGCTGCCTCTAATGCAGTTAACAGACCACTAAACAGGACACAGCCTGTATTTACATTAGATGGATATGATGTAGCATGGAAAACATTTCCTGTTTGTCTCTTATTTCTATACTGCAAAGGACATTTGCTACATTTCTGTTGTAACATGTGAATATTTATATAACAGACGACAGGATTTTAAAATAAATATTCCAACCAAAAATGTTTCAACAATGTTACAACTTTTAAAAACTAAAATATTCTAACAGTTTTTGCATGTTTTAGCCCATTTACCATGTATTACATATACATCACATTACTGCTAGGGGTGAAACTGGTAATAATCATTTCAAGGGATTTCTTCAAACAGTCTAAAACCCAAAGATATTCAAGTTACAGTGATATAAAACAGAGAAACCTAAGTGGGTGGGTACTGGGATTGGATCTTTGACATTTTCTCTCCGTTTTTTTATTTAATTATAGAGTGTACTTTATCTATATCAGTGTTTTAACATCTTTATGTTATGTACCTGAGCCCCCAAAAAACTACATGGGGAAATTAAATAAAAACCAGTATATGTTTGAGCATTCTTACTTGGAAAATAGAATAGCAAAATATTTGCCGTTGATTATTTTTCTGTCAATCAGCTACTCGACTAAATGCTTCTGGACCAATTACAGCTACTCATCTTCTTAAGCACATCGTAAGCGGTTGTTGGATTGTGGAACAGCGTCTGAGAATCACATCTATTTCACATAGAGATCAACCAGGTGTCCGGAGGTGTGACAGCAAGCGTGGTTTCCTTTTTGCATGTGCAACACTACAAATGGCTTCGAGGAAATTGTTTTTTAAAAAGCGCACACGCCCCGCTTTGTTTACATTCTTGCACTGAATCTTTACACCGTTTTGTCTATTGCACCGTCTTGTCTTGGCACTGTATGTTGGCTGCCTTGTTTGCACTGCATAAATGCTAAATGTAGCACCATTTGCGCCCAAACAGCTACGAAAACACTTTGGCTTTCTGACGTGCTTGGACAACACATCATAGGTTCTTTTTAAGCATACTCCACCCTTAAGTATTTGAGGGTGGATTTCCCATTTAAACTTCTTCTATTCAATGTAAATCAATGGATCTCATTTTCATTGTTTTGGCCATCAGTCCTTTTGGTTATAATAACATTTTACTTGCCGTGGTAATTCTATAGATATGGAGACGTGATGACTCCATATGACACAGCTTTACAACACATGTGCCTTTTAAACATTGTGGAAGTTATTACCCTAGATTTCGGAGTGCTCTTTCCAAGTTCAACATTAATCTACTATTCTAACAGTAGTTGCACACAATGCACCGAACGAATATAAACGCACCTGCTGAGTAGATTCACCTTTGTTTTCACTTTGAAATGAGCTGGTTTAGATAATAATGTTTCACTGGGGATCTACTGACAACTTGTCCGATCGTGACCACATGCTACTTGCCTTTATGGACTCTTGTGTCTGTAGAGCCAGATCATAGCAATGAAATTATAGAAGTAACTGCCAAATAAGATCCAAAGGAAATAAGATCATGATAACCATGATAATGAAGAGAAAGGTCTGAAGGAGGGGCATGCCCGAGGAAAAGGGAGCATCCCAAAATCTTCATAAAAGCACACGTGTTCAACAAGAACCAACAAAACACTGAACCTGCTTGCAAACAGAGAGTACTATAATCATCTGGCATGTGAATGTCATGAATACAAAAAGGATGTTTACCCTAAAAGGCTGATCTGGGATGAAGGGAAAGTAGGCAGTGGATGCCTCCTCCCCCATCCATTTCCCAGAGATGCGGGCGCTGCGCATAAACTGGCGGTCAGTGAAGCGGGCGGTGAGTTTCAGGGCCACGTCATACTGAGGTTCCTCCTTCTCTGAGTCACGGCCGCAGGTCAGACTCACGTCAAAGCTGATGAAAACAGAGGAGTCAGACAAGCAACATATGTTTCCAATACCTAATCGGGGATCAGTCAAATGCATAATTGTGCTGCTGCTGTGTAAAACCAAACCAATTGAGTGTTAATTATGCATAATCCCTGCTGGTTGTTTTGGTTCACCCCCCTCCCCTCCACAGCCTCCAGCTGTGCTGTTTACACACAACACTCTTTGTGTGAGCGTGTAGACATGATTACAGTAACTAACTTTCTGCAACAATGGAAACAGTTGTGTATTTGGAGCTGCTCTGCTGGCCATGAAATTCACATGAACTTTGGCCTGAAAGCTGTTCCAGCAGCAGCAGCAGCCACTGAACATGATGAGGTCATGCGGGTGTTCCTTCCAAGTTTGAGACAAGTTTCCATGTAGGGTAAAGACACACCCAAACAAGCCTGCTCCACTAGCTCTTCTTTTTTCCTTTTCTCACCCCTTTTTTCTCCCTGCTGGTTGGGGAACGCCCTGTCTCTGCATACTTAAGAAGCCACCATTCTCTCTGGCTGCCCACGCATTACTCTGGAGTGGCAAGTCTGACTGGCCTAAGAACAAAAAGCCCATCTCTAAAATCACTCTGCATGCATGTGGATGACATAAAATGGGTTTGACTATGGTGAGATAAAGCAAGGCTCCTGATAAGGAGTGCGAGCATGCATTGTTAAGTGTTATCTTACCTGTCTGGCTCCAGGTCGACAATGCCCATCACTATGATCTTCTTCCCTGGCCGCATGCCGCCCCGGATGCGCCCGCTGAATGGCACCGTCTATGCAAAGTAGTACACAATGAATTTGTTAAGCACAGCCCGGGGCGAGCGTCAAACAAGGACACTTAGGAGACCGTTAAGGCATCTTTCATACCAGGAGACGTGACAAATCCTCCTTGTCAGGTGAGATGAGGCCGGGGTTCCCCAGCGAGTCGTTCAGACGGTCATCTTCCACATTCTTCAACACCAGTGACAAAAGACACAGGATGCAAACTGTCATTTATCGCTCTATCAGGTAGGATATAAACTGGCCTGGCTGAGGTTCAACACCCAACAGGAGGCTGCAGGCCTGTTTATTAATAAATACACACGGTGTGGCCTTGCATGCGGCTGTTCCCAACAATGACGAGGTGGCAGCGGCAGACCTGTCATGTTGTTATCAGGGATCCTGCCGTGAGCCACGTGAGTTTATAAATTAGCCCTCATAAACGTGCAACTGTCTGCGGTGTAAATGCGCACATTGAGATCGCCGGTTGAGCGAACTAGGTGAGCACACACCGCCGATACATTTCACCACCAACGTATTGGATTTCGTGTTCCCTCCCGGCGGCCACAGCTGAAAGAGGAGTCGCCTTGCGCTCTGAATGCGCTGCGCGCGGCGCTCCCTATTTACAATAAGCGCCGGATAACTGACATAACTGTGCGCTTAAATCAAATCCACAGGCTGTTACGCACAGAAAATAAACACAAATGCAATTAACACCCGCCCCGGTTCCCCTGAAGCTCCAAAATACTCACTATTCCGTCCTTTTCCGCTGCCTGCACCGCCATCTTGAGCAGAATAGCATAGGATGCTGCTTCTTATCGGAGCAGAGGCAGCCCTGCCGGGGGAGTGTGTGGTGTGTCAGCGTCGTGGCACTGACTCAGGAGGATATTCCTGTTCCTGCTCCTATTCCGGGGCCTCCACGCCTGAAACACGGGCCTGACAGAGAGCCCAGCAGCCTAGCAGGACATCTCTCCGCTCCACTGCCCGTCTGAAATGGGTGGATATCTGCTGACGTATACTTTATAATAATTACAGACTAAAAGCTTAATCCCCGTCTGTTGGAGAAGGCTAATCAGACAGATTTTCCTCAACCCTTCACCCAATTAGGCAACGCGCTCTTTGGGCTTTTTATTTCCAGATTGGGACAACAATCCACTTTATCGGCTACCTTAGACTGAATAACTGGCTAGTGTGTGTGTGTGTGTGACTGCTGCACTCGTGTCGTCCAGTTTAAATGTGACACAGTGGGGCTCTGGGCTAATTGGCCGAAGTGTGCACACTCAATACTTTTGAATGATTAAACAATACTGCAGGCCTCTGAGGCCACAGCGAGCTAAAAATAGGCCCGTTTGTGCTCAGTTGTGAGCCTGGAACATGAATTACTATTCAGTGAATGAAGGGGGGGCACTCACATTGTCTCTCTTTCATTGACTTTTGCACAAACACCCCCCCTCCCTTTCTGTCTTTCTCCCTCTATCTGCCCATTCCTGTGCATGCAAACGTCCTCTCTCTCAGTGTGTGTGTGTGTCGTTTAGTTTAACTGGTCCACTCTGCCCCTCACTGGACATTTAAAGGCATTACAAGCTGAAGCAACATGTCCAAGTCAGCCAGAATAAAACTCCTAAAGCCGTCTATGTCAGGGATATAATACATTCAATTGCATTACACAGTCCCATTAGGAAATTACATCTTATTTTATCCCTCTGGGATTTAACGTTTGACATAATTGTCATGTGAGGTTGTTTGTTTTGTTTTACCCAGAATGGTTTGAAACAAGAAAACACAACTTTTTTTAACATGTGTGGCCATATTGGGACATAAAGCACACATCATGGCAGCAGTAGTATCACGCTCTATACTCAAACAGGTAAAATTGATGTTTGAGCACTGACACATCCACAGGAGACAGGTCTTTACGTCACCTCTCAGTTTTTCTGCCAAAGAAAACCCATCAAGAAGTGTTTTATATCATTTAAAGCCCCTTTCACATAACTCACATACTTTGCATAAAGAAAACAAGTCAAAAAACTAAATTAATAAAAAGCTTGACTAAAGAGATTAGTCTAAAGCCTAGATTTAAAAACATTATCGGGTGAATATAAATATCCAATTATATTTTTCTCCAGCAGTGAGCAAGTTGTTTTGCAGCAAGAGACAAAAACACACAACGTTAAAAGAAATGAAAGTACAGTACACAATGACTCGATAAAAAGCAATCAAAGGACAGTTTGCAGTCATGTCCAACTGCAAGAAGGAAGAATTCCTGTGAAGCTGACAACAAAGAGTTATTTTGTTCAGATTGATTTCAGGTTCTGAACTGACCTGGTTTTATATGATCGATCCAGGTTCAAGGACTGTCACCTGTGTGCTTTTTGTGAGCAGCACTTTGTAACCTTGAACTATCTGTAAAAACAGGAGATTCATTCCTTCTTCTCAAACATAGAGGGCCAGGAGAAATAACTTTTTGACAGATACACACCATTTGATCCACCATAAAGGTGTTTCTGCAAGTTTAAGGTATATTTTTGTATCAATTCAGCCTGAACTAAATAATAAAATAGCTCAAATCAGTTAAGGTAGATACTTAACAGTATGTAGTAGGCAACTTGAGTAAATTAGTTACTTTCCTCCTTTAAACATTGATCATTAGTGATTACAGTCCTTATACCGTCGTGTCTGTTATGCAGTGATGAATCTCTTGTTCTGTGCTTCCATCTGGTGGTTTCTTTGGGAACTACAACATGATCTGAAAATAATTTCCACATCATTTGTTCATAAATCTTCTTCGCAGACTTTTGATGAGAGAAGAAGTGTCAAGCACGCCTGGGATGGAAGGGTGGGAACGTTTTACGTCTGTCGAGATGAACCAGCCTGATACATATTCACACGTTGAGGAAGTGAAGGAGAAATGCAACCGATCGAGACCTCTGGCAACAGACACCCAATACTGAAGGTGAAGGCCATTTGCTAAATGAGATGACTGCAGGCTGTCAATCACTCCTGCAGACACTGCAGAAAGTTATTTGGTGTTCTTTTGAATCTCATAAAATATATATATATAATGATAAATTAAGATTATTCCCTTTGTTTCCAGATCAGCTTTAGTGTAGCCAACAAAAGTCAAAATGAAGGCTGATGACTTCCCACAACATTAAAAATGACACCAGCTGAACTCATATCACCAATTATTTATTTTAATTAAAGGAAGAATGCTGAGCCTCGTCACTTCACATCAAATTACATGTCAAAATTGATATTTATTCCTTGCAGTGCAGCATCAGCCCCTACGCAGCTATAGTTCATGTGGTCTGCAGCCCACAGCAGCTCTCTGTGGTCCAGAATTGGCAATAACATCAGAAAATCCTCCCAAATCCAGTATTTTCTAAGTCAGTCGTTGCTCTTGACAGTCAGTATTTAAGACAGAGAGAACAGTTCAGTATAAAACAGTCCCATAGCATCCATCCCTCTCTCTCCCCCTCTCTCTCGCTGTCTCTCCGTGCAGAGACCCAGCCGGCTGTCCGGTCAGCCCTGCTCCATGCTGCCATGGCCGCGGAGGCTGCCGGTCGGGATGGTGCCACGGCCCGTCCTGCAGACTGCACGGAGATGGAGGAGAGGGTAAGATGCTTTCAGATCATTTAGGATGCTCTGTTTGCGATAACGTTCAGGATCGAGACCGTCCCCCGACAGCAGGCCTTTCCAGCCCCTGACGCGCTGCTGCAGCAAGATGGAGAGAAACTGCAGGATGCACACCGCCGCAGCAACCGCAACGATCTGTTTCTGTTATTTGGTTTTGGCACAAAATTCAGCTAGACATTAGGTTTTGGAGGGAGGGGAGGATGAGCTTTATCGTTTGAGCAACGGGAAGATAAGGAGGGAGCGAGGGAGCACTGTGCGCCGCACTGCTGCTGCTGCAGAGCTCACATCCTGTGACGCGCTGATGTGAAAGGGAGAAGTGAAAGTGCAGCAGCTGGTCGCTCGGTGGATGTAGGCTACCGAGGCTCAGCTTATAAATAGCCCGACAGTAGCCATTCTTTAACAGTTTGTGTCTCACTCGCGTCGTTTTCTGCGGAATCCGGAGAGATTTGAGCGCGCCTGTCCAGCCCGTTTTCTTCCACTTGGCGGTGACGCAAGTTGGCAACAACTTGGCAGGAAAGGTAGGAATGTTTCCCTGATCAACAGAGCCGAGCTGAGCCGAGTATATGAATGAAAAGAGAGGCTTTGTTGGGCTCATTAACAGAGGAGAGGGTCCAGTAGAGCCTGCAGAGGCACAACATGGTGTTTTCTCTAAATGACTGTCCTGTTCATCAATGGAACTGCAACTAAAGTCTCTTTATATTATTGATTTTCTAACAATTCTGTATGTGGATTAAATAGTCAAGCTCTTAAAATGTCAAAATCACAAGTTATGAGTGCCCAAAGTCTTCAGATGGGTTCATTTAGAATGCTAGACAATAAATCCCAAAGTATTAATTTTATGACAAGAAACAGTGAAAATCAAGTTAATCTTGTGAAGCTGTAAGCATCAAATATTTGTTGTTTTTGTGCAAAAAGGCTTTTTGAAATTTTTTTTGGACTTTTTTTAAATAAAAAAACCCCAATGTGTTTTCGTTTAAGTTCTAATTAAAGTCACTTACAGGTGTGGAGAAGGGTGTGTGTGTGTGTGTGTGTGTGTGTGTGTGTGTGTGTGTTAGGTGGGTATTGGTATTCTTCAGAGGAAAGCATCTATTCTCCACCTGACAGCGGGCAAACTGATCCCGTTCTTCCACTTTGCACTTATTCAACTGAGATGTTTGTGTCAGCTGATTCACGTGCTCTTTAGTAGTTTCCTTCAGTCTGTGGACTCACTCATCAGCTACTCTTCATCCTTTCCACTTCCCCCTTCTGCGTCCATCTTCTCTCTGGGTGAGTGTTTGCTTATAAGTTGCTGCTTTATCCTCCATCAAGTTGACACTTTTCTGCCGGTGTGTTTTCCTGTAGATGAGTCGACTTTATCTTTTTATTCAAGCGTTACCTCAGATGTCACTGACAGATCTCACCTCCAGAACGAGGGTGAGATCTGTCTTAATATTTTGCAGATGAAGGCTGCATAGGCACATGCATAGGCTGATGTAGATTACACAATTGCAATCTCCCTAATCTCCTCACTGGAAAATGAGAGATGCTGGATTAAAGGAGGGAGTTAGTTGGAGACCGGGAGAGGGGGGACCCGTGAAAGAAGGCCGTTATTAGAGATTACTGGGCAAAGGATTGTTGACAAGATGTCGAGAAACCACCAGGAAAATCAGAGTATGAGGGAGTTGTTTTGGGTATGTTGTTGTGCCAGAAGTCAGATTCATCTTGGACTTTTGGATTAAAGAGCAAACTATTTTTTTCCTCCATTGCATTCTAGAAAAAAGACTAATTTGGTCGCCCCCGGCAGTGGTTTGGTGCCTGGGTTTCCTTAGAAGGATTTTCTTTCAGCTGCCTCACCACCACCACCACTCATACTGATGGAGCTGAAAGCTTCTGCAGGAACAAAGCTTAGGCAGGAGGCAAATGTTGTTGGATTATACTTTAGTTTATTGTTTCTCAGAAAGATTTTGTATTGTAGTCAGCCGTGTTCTCACCATCCATCTGATGAAGTGTTTAAATGCACCTAACATTTTTGATTAGATATGTTACGTTACATCACTCTTTGATACACAGAAAGAGTACGGAGTGCCTGAGAATGTGAATGTGCCATTAATGTTTCCATTTTTAACATTTATTTTTATGAAAGTTTTATTTAGGATTGAAGATTTCGTAATGAAAAAACAAATGCATTTTACGAAAATTCATCATTAATTGTGGTTTATCAGCAGCATGATACGTGTAAAGTCAGTGCTTTACAGCACAACAAAACCAGCAGATGCAGTGACAAACAGGAGAAATCATCTAAGTTGAGAGTCTTGTATTGAACCATATAATACAGTATGATATGATACGATATAATACATTTGTCTGGTATTTTGGGGATGATCACAGCAACATGTTATAGTTATAAATAAGTCACAGCCTTGTCTAAGAGCTTGTTTAACTGAGGATTTGTTCATTTTCACAGTTAATTGAATATGTACAATACGTTGGTCCTATGTGGGATTACAAACTGAAGGAAATTACCTCCAAATTCCTTGTATGCGTAAAAATACTTGGCCAATGAAGCTGATTCTGCCTCTGATATAATGATATAACGTCTGGGAAAAGCTGGTGTGGCGTTAGTGAAAAACAAAGAAGGAGACTTTGGCCCTTCTCATCATTAACACGGTATTCCAGTAATGGCTATATTACAACGAAATGAAAATGAAAAAAGATAGAGAGAGAGAGAGAGTGAGGCTGTGAGTGTTATCACAAGCCTTCATAACGTATGTGCATATGTGATCATGATATATGTACATACAGTAAATAATGGAGGACAAGTGCATCATCTCATGAGTTGTAGTCCTGATAGAGATGGACTTCTCTCATCTGCCTTCTGAGGTTGTCCTTGTGCCACATTTGGTGAAATCTGAAAATTCAGTATATTCCTGCAGACAGACAGCCACAAAGATTTGTTATTGAAGTTTAACAAAGTGTTGTCCTCTCTTCCAGCTGAAGGAGGGGAATATGAAGGCTGATTTGGAGGCTCCTCTGCCTGCTGGACACGGGAATTTCGCGATCCGGTGCCGAGATGTGTGCCAGTCGTACGGCAAGCTGAAGGTCCTCAGCAACCTCAACCTGACTGTACCACAGGGGCAAATGTGAGTGGAGTGCGCTGACTCATATCCGTCACCATGGCTGTGATTTCAGGCTGTTTTCCTCGATTGATAAGACATTTATCTGTTTATCTATTTGTCAAAACTAAACCCAGCATCAAATGAGAGTTTTCTCTTTATCTCTTCTTGTGCTTGATATTTCTTTCTTGGACTTAAACTGTGTTATTTAACCAGTCTGGTCAATTAAAACAAATTCTTATTACAGAGGACGTCCCAAAAGAGTATTGAAAAGGCTGAAAAGCTAACTACACCTACATTTTATTATGATATACTGTTCTACATGAAGAATACAACTTGTATTGTATTTTAAAGCCTTATACATCCACCTCTCCCCTTGTAGCACTAAACTAAAGGCACAAACAGTGGACTTGTACCTCTCTTCCCAGTCAGCAGGCGTGTTAACCTCCAATAAATCTACTTTGTTTGGCTCCTTGAAGCTGAAACAGGAAAATTCTGTCACCTCAAAGGGCAGAGAGAGGCAGTTTTTTGAGAGTTTTGCAAAGAAATTTACAGAGAAAGAACGTTTTTTTTACTTTGTAGAGCAGCTCTAAGTTCCTAGAAGAAATTAAATCCAAAATACACGCATTTTGCTTTTCATGTAGTTCTCTGTCATCCGTCATCTGTTGTTTCTCTGCATGTGAGCTTCATAAGAAAGGATGTATGGAGGTTAACGCGTTACAGGTTCACTGTTCTCACACAAGCGACAAACTAGATGAGGAAGATTGGGGAAAAACCAAAACCTTGAGTCAGAAATAGTTCATGCTCGTTTAACAGTTTCTTTCCTGAACTGCGCACATGTGCACAGAAACTACAGGGAAGTTATAAATATGAAAATGTTTTTCGAACAGGTTAGAAATGAATGAAAAGGCTGATTGTGTTACATCTGGAATGCATACGGAGAAAATGAAGTACAGTGCATGTGATCTGCTTTTTTTTCTATTTGTTTGAATTTTACTGACTGCTACCTTTTAGGAATCAGCTTTAAAGAAGAATAAGATTAAAGAAAAGGCCGTTATAGTTACACAAAAAGAGTTCTTCGGACGATGTATTCTTCCATTTTTCCTCTTCCGGTGGATAAGTGGACACATGTCAACAACAGAGAAAACGATAGAAAGAAAAAAACTTGAGATCCTCAGACTCAAAGAGGAAAGGCTTCTTTCTTAAACTTTGCTATTTTTGATCACACAAGAAAGAATCCAGTGAGATTAGCGTTCGTTTGGAGCCATAAAACCAAAACAATTAGCTGAAAGATGCTAAAGCCCTCCGTAGACCTGAGGGGAACTGCAGAGTCTATAGTGATAACTCTCTGTAGCCACCACTTTCACATACAAGAAGTCATGTGATCCGGTGTTATAAATATATTAATTATAGTCTCTTTAACACACACACACACACACACACACACACACACACACACACACACACGACAGTGGTATCAATCTTCTCATCTCAATCTCGACTAGAGAGCAAAATGTTGAACTCCTCCTTAAAAGGCATTTTAAAAACTTTAAAAGTTAGTAACTGGAGCTGAATAAGGCAGGTGGAGTGTCATCACATCACTGTTTATTGCCACCGGTTGCACTTTGAGTACCGCCCTTTATTTCTATATAAAGTTTTCTTGACTCTTTTCACTCTTGAACGCAGGCTGCTTTACTCTAAAAACAGAAACAAAACAAAAACCTCTCGCGACTTTACTAGTTTAAAAATAGTTCTGACAGCGCTCTAGTTTGATCTAAAATGCTCTTGATTCTGTGTTGCAGTTACGGCCTTTTGGGGCCCAGTGGATGTGGGAAGACCACGCTTCTGAAATGCATCGTGGGAACTCTGAAAATCTCGCGGGGTCACATCACTGTGTTGGGGAAGCCACCTGCGTTCCCTGGTCATGATGTGCCGGGGAAGATGGTCGGATACATGCCGCAGGTAAACACCACACCTTAAAATGTATCTTTCACACATTGTACATACATCATCTGTAAATAGACTTCCTGTTCTCTTTATTCATAGCTGTATATATTCAGTCAGAAAGCTTTCTTTCTCTGTTTTTCTTGCTGAACTGATCTTAAATTCAGTTCAGGTTTGAGTAGAGTTGAAAAGAAAAGGTCTTAACATTAACATTGTGGAGCTGCTCATTACAGCCATAAATAGCGGATTAAGGGCCTTGCTCAGGGGCTTCTTTAATTTAGCCTCTGTTGCAGTCAGTGACCTGTACCTGAGTGCGTCTCGTTACTGTCAGATCTGATGAGGCTGATAACACACGTGTGTCCTCCTGTGTGTAACCCTTAGCATCACATTCGTCCCTGGAGGAAGTGATCTGTGAACCAGAGGGGAGAAAATGCAACTGTTCCCCAGGGTGCAACTTTTGTGCCAATGCGGTGAACGTGGCTTATGTTGTCTGATCAAGAGAAATGAAATGATTCATAACTGTTGACTGAAACAGAGAGGCTAGCAATATCATATATATTCTGTCCTGTATATTTTCTCAAGAAATCTGGGCAGTAATCCTTTCTGTGATGGAGGTACTTCATAAACATGCTCAGATGCAGCAGTGCAGTGTATTTATGTTATTTTATATATTAAACACTGTAGTTGTATTTGTCCTGAGCTGTACTGGAAAGTTTTGTTTTTGTGATGGAAGAGTTTTAAGCCGTGTGTAGATTTACATATTTAGTGATACAACATTCAACAGGGGAATAATGGGAGAGATGTCGTAAGACTAGGGCCGGGTATTCATTCGAAAGCTTTTTTGGTACCGATTGCAATGTGTCCGTAGCTCAGGAAACTGTCTAATACCAACAGCTGGCATCAAATACTTGGTCAGATTCGTACTCTTCTTTAGTTATTCTGTGATCAAACAGTGTTTGATTTAAAACAAAATTTGACCAATTCTGGAGTGTAGTTTATGTAGGTGATGTGTGTTTAGACAACGTTTAACATTTGATAAGTTTGGTTTCTTTTCTTAGGTGAAAAAAAGGGTTTTCTGAGGAACACATGTTGCTTTTCCTCAAAGTAAGGTATCCAAAAAACGATTGTTTTAGTATTGGTACCGAAACTCAGGTGTCTTGTCGGCACAAGTATGTAAAATCTTCAAACAAACCAAGCCATTCACAAGACAGTGATGTCTTATGTTTCTTGAGATGTGAAGTGCGGAAGCCACAGATGTATGAATATAGAGAGGGATAGTTTGCAAATTATTTGATTCTTCTATCATCTTATTGCTTCAGTTCTTCAGTTACATTTCCATCCACACAAGTATCTTTGTTGGGTAAAGTCAGGTACATGATGAAGGACCATGTGGGCATCGAAAAGCTGCAGTAACTTAAAAAATGATTTTCAAGCAATACCTCGTGATCTGTGACGTCTGTGAAAAAACACACAACCTTTTACACCGTTGGCTTTGTGTTGCACAGGAGCTGGCGTTGTACAACGAGTTCACCATCAGTGACACCCTGACCTTCTTTGGCCGAATCCACGGCCTGACATCGAAGGAAACCCAGGCACGCGTGAATTTCCTCATTGACTTCCTGGATCTACCTCAGAAGCACAGTCTGGTCCGAAATCTCAGGTAAAACCACGATGCAGTAGGTGACGGGATGAGTTTAATATGCGGCGATTTAGAACTGAGCTTCTCCAGGTCCAGCTTTTTTTGTGAACATAAAACTGCATGGAGGACTGATTGCATGTCCATTTTACTGTGCATCATATCACTGCATTTACACCAGAAGCTGTTTGTGGAACCACTCACCCAAAGTTCTGTAATTTGCATTAACAATCAATAGCCAATTGATCACCAATTGTTCAGCAACCAGCTAACCTTGGTGATAGGATACTAATATAACTACCATCCTTTGAGTGATGCATTGAGGTTCCTGTAAATGCACACTGAAAAAACATTTATCTTTTTTGTGCAGTTCTTTGCAGCAGGTAATTTTAGACTTTCTGTGCTGATTCAGGTGTGGTGAGCTGAAGCCAAATGCAGTATATCTCTAGATACAGCCAGTTTATGAAGTGAGGTAAATGTGTTTTTTACAGCTGTTCACCGATGCCTGCGGACTTTGACACCTGAATTACCTGAACACACGCAGACAAACACAGACAAACATAATCAAGCATAATAAGCTCTCTCCTCCACCAGTTGTTAACCCAGTGCCCATAAAACAATATGACTGTCTGGTGAGGAGACAAGCAAAAGTCAAATAAAGAGAGAGCATCCCATTTACTGTAATATTATATAGAATATTCTTGCCGTACAATCACTGTTATGGTTGCATCAGTGTTGCCAGATTTGACTGTATGCCGTGCAGTGCATATGCTGTAAAAGAAGTTAATTTTCATGCTGTAAAGGTTTTTTCCTTATATCGCAAGATATTAACTTAAACAAAGTAAAGCACTTCATGTAAGCAAGCAAGTTTCCTCAGGGGCTGGGTCTGTCACTCTGCGTTCAGCCTCGCCTCAGCTTGCACCACCATCCAAATCAAAAGTCTGAGCTTTAATCGATGACCTGGTTGGAAGCTCAGTTTGTAACATGCAACACTGTCCCATTGAACAAATGGTCTGCAACTAAACTCTCAACTGAACTTCTAATATCAGCTACTCATATTTTTATCTTTTCCACAGAGGAAGAAGCTGTAGAAAGCCCAAAAAGTATTTGGCATTTCACCAAAATATTTCTGTTGGATCTCGTGCTTTAATCACTAAGTTATTTTTGAAAATGCGATTTCATTCTTTATCTGGAATCCAGGCTGTAAGATGTGAGAGAAAACTGACAATGTTGTAATCTCTCAGGCACAGAGATAGAGATCAATAAAAGTGGTAGATTACTTTATGGCACTTTTTCGGGGGGGGGGGGTTTAAACACAATTTTATTGGGTTTCAACGGAAACCGGAAAGAGTTACACATTTTGCCATCATATCAATAACACAGATAGATTTGAAGAAAAGAAAATAAGAACAATAAAAAAATACAACAAAAAAAAATTTAAGACACATTATTTCACAATAGTACCAAGTGATACATGAAGTAAAATTGAGTTGAGTTAAAACAATAAAACATAGCAGTATTTAGGCAAAATCAGCATCTCTTGATTCGTTACAAAGACCCTTCTGTTCCCAAAGAGGCCCCTCAAACCAGCTTTCTTTAGAAGGTCATTTAATATGTATGTCATGTGTGGTGTAACAGCCTGTCATGTTACTGAGCTGCAACTTCTGGATAAAACTCCTACTGGCCATTTTGTAAAGAGGATTTGCTGTAAAACATCATATTATCTGGTGTGTTAATGATGTCGCAACAACAGGCGACTTGTTCACCTGTTCTGCTGCAGCTTTACGTGACACACAGGTTGCTGAAACTGCTCACAATACACAATATGAAAGATATTCCTGGTATGAATAAACACACCATGTGGCACGTGGACTCATTGTCTATTTCTGCTTCATAGCATTCTTTCTTTTGTCTTTAATACAATCTGGGTTCAGTCAGCTAATTTGTGAATCATTCATTTTTAAAAATTTTTTTTAGATAATATCAATAAAATAAGGTTAATTTGTCAAAATGCCACCTCATCCCGACGTCCCTCGCTCAGGTCTTGTTGTGTTCCTCCGTGTTGTCAGGCAGGTTCGTCTTGCAGGTTTTGTCTCGGCTACTTTCGGCTCCCACCTCCTCCCTCAGGAGTGAGTGGCATGCATCAGTTACGAAACAATCAGGAATGTGGGAGAAGAGCCACCGTTGTCGCCCTTTGGCTCTTTTCGTTTCCTCACTTGTTTCCTGTGTGTGTGTGTTGCAGCGGGGGTCAGAAGCGCAGGGTGTCTCTCGGAGCGGCTCTGCTTCAGAACCCAGAGCTGCTGATCCTGGATGAACCGACGGTCGGAGTGGACCCTGTGCTCAGGGCCAAGTATGTAACACACACACACACACACACACACACACACACACACACACACACTGTTCTCCAATTTATGTCACTCACCAAAAAAATACAGCCCTGTTGTTTACCAAGATCAAACATTCGTCATTTCACACATCCCCTTATAAAAACACAAGAAACTAAAGGGAGACACTAGATTTAGATACATTTACAGAATATATTCAGCTTGTAGTGAACTCAAACGCAAAATAAAATATCTAAATCTCAATATCCCTAGTGATTAATGTGACGACGTCTAGGGTATTAGTGGTGGGGCTTCTTTACAATTTGTGACTTACATTTTGACTTACAAACGTAATGGTTGATAGTAGAGAGTAACAGAAAACTTTGGGAGAGACGTGATGAAGGTAATCAGCAGGATCTGAAGCAGTGACATCGCGGTTACATGGTATTTATTCTAAACTGCTGTAGGAGTGAGTGATATGGTGTCTGGTAGAACATCGTGAGTAGAGAAATGAGACATTTTAGTCAGCAGGAACGATTGAATGATGAATGAGTTCGGAAAATTGCATCACTTAACTGTAATGTATCCTCAAACACCAGGAAAAGACAACATTTAAACTGTAACGTGATTAATCAATAACCAAAACCCCATAAAAAATCTTTTATATCACAATATTGAGATAACTTTCCTGGTAAGTCGGTTGGCTTCAAGAAATCATTATCTTGTTTCATAAGTCTTGATGCTGTAAGTTTAAAATGGCTAACATGAGAAAAGATCATTAATACTGCTCCATTTAAACTAGCAGATACTCACCTGTTGTCGAACTATTGCTTTGATCCTAACCTTCCCCATAGTTGTTTTTTCCCTAGCCTCGTCACACGGCTGCCAGGTGACAAGGGTATCCACTTGTTGTCACGTAATCCCGGTGATGGTTACGGAATGAAATATAACTGAATGTGTGTCCAGAGCAAAGTAATCTGTGTTTAGGAGTTAATGATGCTTCATTTCCAGCCGGATAATGTTGAAGCTGCCATGCTGCCTTGTACAATCTTGCCAAATCTTTAAAAAAATCTACACTTTTTGGACAAATTGACACATTTTTCCCGCCACACACTGACCCATTCAAACTACTTAAGAGGAATGGGCCAACCCCAGTTCTCAGGGCCTTGAATCAAGTATTCCTAATACCTGTTCATGTATTTTGGGGTATGAAGAAAGAAATACAGGGAGAACATAACCTAAGACCGAAGACCCAGACGCCTCAGTTGGCCCTGGTGGCGCTGGAACCCAGGACCTTCTTTAGTTGTGAGACAGCAGTGAAAACCTCAAACTTCAAATGGTTAAAATACAGCTGTGTCCAAGTTTGGACATTTTCTACCGACCTTTGAACCCTGCGTCATGACAGAATAACCATTTGCATACATGTAATGAAAGGTTTTCAAACATTAAAGACCCTGCTTATATTCATTACTCCCTATTTGTAATTCTTTTCAGCGTTAGTTGTTGCAGAAGATTAATAATGCTCAAATTACATTTCCACAAAAGCTAACAACTTCTGTATCCATCTAACAATGTTTCTAACTTGGAAACACATTGGCTTACTGGGAAAGAATTTGAATGGACAGACTCTACACAAAAAAATATTCATATGCTTTAGAAAAGCAAGTGTATAAACCTTTTTTGAAAGCATACTGCCCTCCTTCAGTGTGTTGCTCCAGTCTCATTGTATAATAGCACCACAAAGCCTCATCAGATCAGACGGTTGGCAGCCAAACTGCTGTGAGCTTTTTCAGATTTTACACTTTTAGGAAAAATGTATTAACAAGCGGGTCAAGTGTTATGTAATTAGTTTGTTTTCTTTGGTCTCCTTCTTGTAGGATCTGGCAGCATCTGGTGGACATTGTGAAGACGGGGAAAGTCTCTGTCATCATCACCACACACTACATAGAGGAGGCCAGGCAAGCCAATGTGGTGAGATAATTCATACATGCATACACACATAGAGAGAAAGAACCAACATGCATGTACATAAACACACAAGAGCAAATTAAGCATAAATACACACTCACAAACGAGAATCAGGAATTCTGCTGCATAATCAATAGAACAAAGCGCCGCGTCCACGCTAGTCCTCATGTTTCACCCCTTCATAGAAAAACAATGAGTCCATTGATATCTGCACTGTGTCAACATGTTAGATGAAGTTTATTCCTTATCAGCTTTGACAGGAGGGACAAAAGCTCACATTGAATCAGAGACTTCCTATAGAGTTTGTATAAAAGCTATCTTGTGTCTTTAATTTACATTTTACTGACAAAACAAAAAGTTTACTTACATTTTTAGTTACTAGTTCATTTGTTTTTGTTCAAAATTTGGTTCATGAGGAAAAGCCTGGTGATATTCTATATTTTTCTTATTGTCAACAAATCCTACAACAAAACAAACAATGAATTGATCCGACTAACAAGTATTGTCTGTGTATCTAAAGCCTAATAGATCTTATTCTTCTGTGCCGTAGAGATTCATTATTGTCTCAAAACTATTAAAAACACATCTGTGAGCCACACTGTTGCACTGGGTGACATTTGTCTTCATTATGGTATACATTATTTTGAGTCAATCCCACATACACTGTCCTACTGCTCTAAATACTCACTGGAGCACCAAATGTGTATTAATCGGCCATTGAAAATAGTCCCCAACAAATGCACGATTTACTCTTGTTTGAGAAAAGTTTGCTAAAAACTACAGTGCCCAGGTGTTTTAGGAGATTATTTAGCCCTTAAAAAAAATGAAACAATATATTTGTGACCCATTTTAAAGATTTAGATTTTATCTTCAGTAGCAACAAAGTGCCACAAATCATACATTGTTGGTTTTGGTCTTTTCATGGGATTTGTTTACAGTAAGAAAAGTGTAGAAAAGTGCAGTCTGTGTAAAAACATATGTTTTGGTGATTGATTGATACTTGGTATGTTTAATTTACACAGATAAGTAATGGTCAAGTCATATTTTACACAGAAAAACATAAAACGAAATTGCTAGAAAGGTAATTACCTGAAACAAGTTTATTGGTTATGACTACATGATTTTTATCATCTGATCATGGTGTGATAGATTAAAAGTCTGTATTGGACATTTGACCTTTGCAGCTGGTGATTGAAATCAGTGCTAAAAACTTTGCATAGTCTGAACCCCACCCAGCTGACATATTCAAATACAGACAGTGTGACAAGAAACAGACAGAGAATAGAAGTAATGCAGACACACATTTAAAAATACAGTTACAGACATTTTCTGGTTTCATTTGTGCTCATAAAGTCACAGATTTCAGTCAGAATCATGTCAAAATACCACCGACTACGAGTATTTTTATGGTAAATGGTCACACACACAAACAACAGTACAAAGGACATGGATACAGTACGCCTATAGTCCCACATTTCTACAGTACATTTAACACCCTAACAAACTAATGCTTGGCTCAGCATAAATCCACATTTGTTTTCTTATATAGTTCATCATTTTGGGGAATACGCTTATTAGCTTTCCCCTGGGAGTTAGATTGATACCAATGTTGTCTACTTCACATGTTGTATGTTCTTAGCTCACTTGCTAACGTTAGCCGCTGGCTAGCCCGCAGAGTTGGAGGATGTGTGAACTCTGCAGCTTCACTGTGAGGGGACAGTAACACACCCAAAACGTTGGTTGTTGGTTGCTGCTTGTTAAACCATAATGCGTCGTTTTCTATTTCTATACCTGTTTAAATACAGAATATGTGACGTGTGGGTGTGGAGGCTTAACAAAAGTATTGGACTAAGTTAAAACGATAAGTTGTTGAGAGTCAAGCTAGCTGTTTCCCACTGCAACTAGTCTTTATGCTAAGCTAAGCTAAGCTAATCACCTCCCGGCTCTAGCTCCATATTTAACGCAAAGTCATGAGAGTGGTGTCGAGCTTCTCATCTAACTATTCGCAAGAAAGTGAACAAGAGTCTTTCTCCAAATGTCAAACTAGTCCTTTAAGATCATATGGCCTTTTATTTTCTGTGCATTTATAATGAATTTAAGGAAACATTTAGAGGCAGATTCAACAAATAACGTTATCTGAGGATTTCAAAAGCTAAAATTTCACTTCTCTTTTGTTGCATGTCTGCTTGTTCCAGTCTGAAAATACTTGTTGAGTAGCTGAGCAAACAACTATCTTTAACTTTCTTACCGCAGCTGCTTTGTGTGCATGTGTATCTACGTGAGGTTTATCTGTGAATGCTGATGTACAAGAGACAAAAATTTAATTTAATACTGACCTTCTAATAAATTGCACATCCACACCTGAAATGAGTACATAAAAAACCTGCAGATAGTGGTCTTCCCTGCACATTCATTTGATTGCTAAAGTTGTTAAATAACTATTTTAAATTATTTTAATTTTACAGTGTCATGCAGCATTTACCAGATGTAGTGTAATGTTATGTCACTCTGCCGTAGAGAGCTGCTAACTGAAAGACTTTCATCAGTCTGGCTTTCAGTGGAGAATTTATTGTCCCATGATGGTTTTAAATGCTGTATAAGAAGCTTTTCTAGCCTGCCAAGAGTCTGGAAAGAGGACTAAATACTTGACTTTTTTTGGCATGGTCTGATGTTAAGACAAATATTTGCTGTTGTTGGCTTCAAGTATCTGTATCCCTCTTTAAATATCCCACTCTGCTTGAACTCCAGTGTGAACCTGTTGACCTGTCTGTGTAGTTTCATGACACTCATTCTCCACAGAGTTTAACACAAACAGTAAGTACTCATATAATGCAACAGAGGTTCAGAATATTTGATAGAATATAAAATAACACTTGCTATAATAGGTGTGAGAGGTGTTTGTTCCATGACAAAATCCTTAGGTGCACAAGAAGTGACAAGCTTTGGATTTCCAGTAGCAGATAAAGACATTTTTGTATATATTTTGCAATAGATAGAACTGTACAATTAACATGGGCAAGAATAGACACAAAGAGGAACAAAGTAAAGACTGACAGAACAACAACGGCAGCAGAAAATCAAAAACGGCATTGTTCTTTTGCAAAGAAAGAAACAACATTTTCCATCTTACAACATTTAAGTTATTCTTTGATCAGTTAGCACAGTTTTACCAATAGAGCAATTAACCCTAGAGAGGCTAAACTGGGTATAGTTTTGAAAAGGTTAGAAACATTTTGTGAGGACTTTATTTATATAATATATATTAAAGAGTCGCAACATTCTGCCCACATTGTTGCTTTAAAAAGACAAAAACATCACCCATAAATAACACTTTTAGTGAACAAATATTCCTGTCGTTTCTCCAGGTCGGCCTCATGAGGAACGGCCGTTTGCTGGCTGAAGATCCTCCAGACACAGTCATGAAGCAGCACAGTGCAACAGTGAGTACTCGTTAAAAAAACCCTCATGAGATGTATGGACACCCAGGGGTGCTGGTAGTCAGGGCAGGGAGGCTGTTCACGGGACCACAAAGCAAAACAATTTTATATATTATGGCAACTTTATAAGCAATGGCAATTCAAGGTGCTTTACATTTAGTATTACAAGATTTAAAGCAGAATAAGTAATAATAATACATGTTGATAAAAAGTGAGGCCTCACATGTGAACGATGAAGGAAGAAAAGTGAAAGGTAGAAGTCTGTAAATTGGTAGTCTGGTCCCTGTTGACCCACATTATCTTGTGCCCTAGACCCTGGAGCACGCCTTCCTGCAGCTGTGTGAGACGTCGGACCAGATCGGCTCTAAACGGGAGTCCAGTCCGCAGGGTGGGCCGCTGGAGAACAGCCAATCATTTGAGAGCGGGCGGGACGAGAGTCGGCCAATTCTCGGGGTCGGACCAGGAGCTGTAGAGGAAGTTCCCAAATATTCAGGTTTGTTTTGAAACATGTAGTACAAGGCCTTATTTCAGTTTATCAGATTCCAAAATATGATCATTATCTGAAATCATTATTGCAGTGTTTATTATCAAAAAATCTCTTCAAAACATATCCAGTCTGTATGAGATGGCTGTCTCCTTAAACAATTACTGCTCTGCTAATTTTAGAAACCTGCCTTTTAAAAAGGATAATGGCAACACCTACCAGTAGGCGTCTTTGTCTGATTAATTGATTTTGACGTCAGTGTCTGTGTGGACGTTCATTCGTCACGTCAGCGGTGAAATACAGGTGTTGACACACAGTTCTGCCTGTTTGTGCAGGCTGATAAATGTATTAGAGGCGTGGGAAATATGTAAATAGTGAGCAATGTGAAATACTGTTGAGTTACTCAGTGGTGGAGGAAGTATTCAGACCCTTACTTAAGTAAAAGTACTAATACCACACTGTAAAAATACATGCATTGAAAATGTTACTCAATGCAGAAAAAAGGCTCCTGTAACTGTTAGCTGTTATACTATTATCTATCATTAATGTCAAAGCAGGATTTTACTGTTGTAGTTTAACTATTTTGTATAGAATTGCAACTAATAATTATTGTTTTATTATGGATTAATCTGCTGATTATTTTCTCCATTAATCGATTGTTTGTTTTGTAAAAATAGTGAGAAATGCCGTCACAATTACCCAAAGTGACACCTTCACAAAGCTTGTTTTGTCCAACCAATAGTCCAAACTTTACTATTATTAAAAAATTAGCAAAATAATGAAAAGGAAAAGCAGAAAATCTTCACATTTCTAAAACTAGGGACCATGAAATGTTTTCACATTAATAATGACTGAAACGATTATCAAAAAATGCTCTAACTGATTAATCGACTAATCGTTCCAGCTGTACTTGTATGTACTGTTGGGTAGTTTAATTCATAACAAAACATCACATTTTATAAGCTCTTTGTTTTGTAAAGTAACTTAAGCTGAAAGTATAAAGTACAATATTTGCAGTAGAAGTGGAAAGTGGCATGAAAAGAAAAGACTCAAGTAAAGTACAAGTACCTCAAATGTGTACTTAAGTAAGCTTTATTATTTTTTAATAATGTACTCGTTGTGTGTGTCCAGCGGACTGGAAGGTGCGAGCCAGACACGTGCTGCCCAAGTGGAGAAACATCGCTGCTCTGATGATCAAAACAATGGTGCGGATGAAGAGAATGCCGGGGTATGTTGTAGTTAATGTTTAATAGTAATAAATAGCAGAAGTTATTATGAGTTGGTGCAACGTTTCTGACTGTTACCCTCTCTCCCCTCCGCTGTGCTCGCAGCTCATTGTGTTTCCAGTTCTTGCTGCCCGTCATCCAGGTCTCTCTGATCTGTCTGTGTATTGGAGGAGACCCAAAGGGGATCCAGGTCGCTGTGGTGAACAACGAGACCGCCCCCTCCGCTTACAGCCAATCACTGCTCACCTTCCTGGACAACTCCAGCGTGCACCAGGTATTTATTTGACCTTGGGAGACGTTGATATTAATACACATCAGGCATGCTCACATCCTCTGTTCTCATACTTCTGTGTCACAGCCAAAGAGAAAGTAGTTTCTGTACTTATGTATCAGTTTTGTTTTTTTCTAACAGATAAAATTACTGTAAAACTGTCAGTAGATTCAAATTTACTTTCTGTTGTTTAATGGTTAAGGTAATTCATTCGTGCATGACGGATTGTTACTTTATATATCAGTCAGATTGCACAGAAGTGTGTTTGTTCCTTTAGGCTCACTGAATTAGAGCCACAGAGCTCAGTGTGACTGCGACTGAAGTATCCGGCTTCTCTCCCAGTTGCTATATTTAATTTGACTTTAAGCAAAGGAGTTTCACTTCTGTTCACAGCAGAACGGACTTCTGTGAAAGTTTGTTTCTGTGTGTGACTTCGAAACACAACCTTTCAAGAACCCAAATGCTTCTAGTGAAGCTGCTCAATGCAAAACATTAGAAGAGCTGAATGTGTTTCACTGGATACAAATGTCGCTGGAGCAAAGTATGGTCAGTCAGCACTCACTTGATTTAAAAAGATTAAAATATATAGTGTGTAATATAGGAATTATGTCCTTTCTTTATATACCCATAGGTGCCCTTGTCCCATGCGGATGCTTTCGAGGGGATCTATAACGGAGAGTACTGGGGGATCATCGGCTTTGGCAAGAACTTCACCAGCTACCTGACAAAGAGGTGAGAGAAACAGACAGCTTTAAGTTATTTTCTGTGCTACAGTCATCATTAAATAGTTAATCTATAAATGCCAAATAAGGTTACATCATGTCAGGTTGCTGACAATTTGTGAGCAAATACAAAACGTGTCTATATAAGTACAAAAATGCACATAAGAACTCCTGCATTGTGCATCCTGCTCCCGGACTTGCACATGCATGAATATTTATGTCCTTGTGGACATAAAAAGGTCCTCAAGCGACTGATACAGCAAGCGAGTCATCACCGAGCTGTTGTAAAACACTTAATGGAAAGACAAATCAAAGAAGATGTGTAGCGCTCTTCGCTGGAACTCTTGAAACTTTGAGCTCACACTTGAAGAGTTTCAGTTGACACAAATCTACTTAACAGCTCAAAGCGTTTGTGTTCACTCACTCACATATGGTGCATTTTTAGCAAAACACATTATTTATGTCACTTCTTGCTTCGGAGGAATAAAGTTGCCAACGTCGTTCTGAAAAGTTGATAAAGTCGGCCCCAAAAATCACCAAGTTAGCAACAGCACAATACAGTTCAGACACACTGTTCAAAGCAGTGGTGTAAAGAGATACTCAGTGTGTGTCGAAAAAAGGAACTGTCTGTGAGCACAGATTTAAGCAAACTACGGTGGCCCTGAGAGCTCAAGACACTGCAACTTAAGAAAACCACATTAAGAAAGGAAACACGCTGCAAGTAGCACAGACAACAACAGAAACAGTTTCCAGGGGACACTCAAAAAGTGATGCACAGGGCCAGGACTCTCCCTGCCATGTCCGGGCGTGTTTATCACTTTATCACGTTTATCACTTTTTTTTTCCAGCAAGTCTGCATGTGAATGTAAGAAACTCTCTTTCGTGACCATATTTCAAAAATGAAGTGCCTATTTGTGACTTCACATGCCTCAGCATGTCTGGACATGATCTGACCTTTTGCTATGTGTGCTCTCCCTCTCAGGTGACACTTAACAAACAGCAGTGGTTTTGTTCCCTAACCTGCTTTTCCTTCCTCATTTCATTTTAAACGTTGATAGTTTCTCTTTAAACATGTCATAGCAGACACTGATACTTACAATGCTATGCACCTGCAAGGCCATGTGTGGTTACAGAGGGCTGTGTTTGTGTGCGTCAAAGGCACAGAAAAGCAGGCCGGCTCCATCAAAACGCCAGCGTGACGCACAGACAGCATTCCAGCTGCAGCGCAGAGACAAACTCATCACACAAAGAAGCATGACAAACACACACAGGCACTTTAACCTCACTGCACACATACATACTGTTTCTTAACCATTTCATATGTCGCAGATGCAAAAATCACTGAACCATATAACATATAACACGTGTCACTCGTAACAACGGAAGCCGAGAACGGCCGTGCTTGCAATTATTTTTTAAAATGCTGTTATCTCGAGATTACAATTGAATTATTTCGTTTTCTCGGGATAATAAAGCTCGTTTTCTCGGGATAACGGATAACATTCAAATCAGTCCTTGTCATTTAAGCAGAAGACTATGAGATAAATTAACCTGTTATCTCGAGATAACGGCATTAAAAAAAATGATTGCAAGCGTGGCCATTCTCGGCTTCCGTAGGACAAGTACTGATTTGAAATGCAATTTCTGCCTGTGTTAGACCTTAATTTAACCGTCCCTTTGTTTTCTTGTGATAATGGGTTGATAATCTCGTTATCTCGAGATAACAATGCTTATTTTCTCGAGATAACGAAATAATTATCTCGCCATCTCACACGGCCGTTCTCGGCTTCCGTACATAACAAACCAAACAAAGATAACTGACACAAATGAACGTTGCAGTGCTTAAAAAATGGATGGATACGTATTATAAATTTAGATGGGTGAAACAGCGTTACACACTGGACATTGCACCACAAAAATTGCATTATTTTGGCGGACGTTTATTTTTAGTCACTCTAGCGTTGTCGGTTGGTCCACCACTTTGGTCCAGACCGAAATATCTCAACAACTATGGGATGGTTTGTCATGAAATTTGGTGGGAGGTCTTCATGAAAAGTCTTCAGTAAACATGGTGACACTTTTATCTTAACCCCCCTATTTAGCATTTATATGCAGTATATGAACACTTAATAAACACTTTACAATACGTTATAACACACTATGTTGAAACTGTAAGTTGAAATAAGTGTTAATTGATATATTTCTGTGTGAATGATTTGTTCATGAATATGAACAGTTAATAGAAGCTTTTTAACACACTGTGAGGATTTGTTTACGTGTGTAATCATATATCTTTAATTATGATGTTCTCAATTGTTCATTAACCGTTCATACACAAGTAATGGATTCTTCATATGAGGAGTTATAACTGTTGAGAAAAAGCACTGATAAACACTTAAAAATGTCCTTATATCTGCTTATATATTGAGATAAAAAAACATGTTTTAAGTGTTGTACTGCTTATAAATGCTAAATTAAGGGGGTTAAAGTATAGATAAAGTATCACCCTTATTTTTGCTAGAAGCATAAAACAAACTTTAAATTTGGGTGAAGGGTTTTATCACGGCTCTCTTAAAGCCGACAGAAGCTGACAGTAAAAGGAAAAAGAGGAAATGGAATATATTTCGAATTTCCTGAAATGCAGAAGTCTCACTTTCCATCTCTCTCTCTCTCTCTCTCTCTCTCTCTCTCTCTGTATTTGACACACATGAACACACACACAAATCAAACTCACACCTCTGTCATGTGAGGATGAGTCAATCCTGGAGGGCAAAGGTCACAAGTTATTGTTGCACAGTTCTGTGTTTACTTGTGTGTATTTCTGTCTGTGTGTGTGTGTGTGTGTGTGTGTGTGTGATGCCTGGGTAGACAGTCTGGTCCTTCCTGTCCCTAACACACCCGGGCAGGTCACAGCGTAGCACCGACCAATCAAAACGCTCATTCTTACTGAATCATGTGCCGTTCGTGTGACAGACCTGCCTGCCTGAGGAAAACAAAAGGTTTCTGTTCCTACGCCTTTTGGCCACATGGAAATAATCTGTTCAATTAGAGTCATATTCTGGCTGATACTCTGATAAACTAGATGTGATTTCATAAGGAGAAAAAAGTATATTCATTGTCAATTAATCATGTGCGGACAAGGCATGATGGGTAAGGAGTTAATGCAGACCTACCTGTTAATTATTACAGGAAAAAGAACATTTTTGAATAATACATCTCTATAAACAGTGGTAAATAAATAGTATAGGTGTTTGTCCAAGTGCCTCTCAGATGTGAGGATTTGAAGCTTATTTGATTGTAAAAAAAAACAAGCAATTTGTGGCAGATAATCAGCAGACTAATCAATAATTAAATCATGAGTTGCAGCCCTGCAGAGTTGTTCTACAGGTGGAAATATTCTCATTGGTTAAACATTAAGAGGCTGAGACAAAACAACACATCTCTCCTGGCTAAATGCTGTTTGCCTGCAAGTACGTGTGTCTGGAACAGGACATGGAGGTTATTGAACAGATATTTAAGGGTTTGTAACAAATTACGGGAGCAAGGCAAGAAACAATTAAAATCCATGTCCACTGAAGCAGGAAGGAACTCGAGGCCTGGCTCCTAAATAAAGTTAAATTTATTAAATTGCATGTATTTTAACATCCTCAATGCCTCAACAAGGCCACGGGCATTGCTTTATTTGTGTCAGAGAAATAATGAGCCTAGCTAACCTTCCCAGTTTTATTTAAATTAGTGATACCAGCCTGTAGTCACATGTTTAGCTTAGTAAACTAATAAGCTTGGAGGTCATGCTGTCTCGAATGAACTCAAAATAAAAAAGGAAAAAGCTTCTTAAAGTTTGTGGGTTACTCTACATGGTTCAGAAAAAAAAACCCTGTTATTTCTTATCCCGACCCTTTGAGGTGTATTTGTGATATACTGTAGATTTAGTTGTGTTTTGACTGCATAAAGATTTATGTTTTCAGTCAATAATTTTCACATTTTTAGAGTAACACTTTCACAAGTGCAGTGTTTTGCCTTTTTATCGTCACATAAATCTACTCTGCTACTTCTATCTTGTAATCTGTCTTGTAAAATCTGTATCCTCATCATCTTATCCCTCTTATTTTGCTAGTGTTGCAACACTTGCATTCCAGTTTTATTGATTGTTGCTGAATGTTAAATAGATTTGCAAACTCAGGGAGGTTTTGTCAGATTATGACCATGTCCCCGATTTTACAGGATGATCCAGCGGCAGGTTTCTAGAGAGGTGGTTGATGGAGGATCAATGCACGTCTGGCTGGACCTGACAAGTAAGATGCAAACCCTTCTCATAGTTTCAAGTCTTTTTGCTGAAATGGGTCAACTTTGTTACAATTGCATTGAATAACTTCCATTACAATGCATGGCAATAAACTCCTTGGTGCAGTTTAAAGAACTTTATAACTTAAGTTATATTCTAGCACGGGTTTTGTGAGATTTCTTGCCAGAAAATCATATTGTACTATTGGCATATTTTGGAAATATTAAACACATTGTTTTGGAATGAAATTCGTGAGGATTAACATGCACTGTGCATGTACTAAAATATCCCAAAAATACTTAGAAATATACAAACTCCCGGTGGAAATATAGTCATTAACATAACACATTACACACAGTTATACTCTGCCGTGAATCTGAGAAAATTAAGTTGTTAATTTTTGCTTTCTCTAGATCGACAAATCGCCCTTATGCTGCAGAAGAAACTATACGAGGCCTTTCAGGTATAAAATACACGTGGAACTTGTGCAAACATTCAGATGTTGTTATTTTTCAAGGAGATACAATCAGACATCAGTCAACACATCCAGGAAATACAAAGACGTCTGACAGCATACAAGACGTTACTGTATAAACTGACACATGTGGTTCAGTACAAGTTCTACTGTGTGCAGGAGACTAAAAACACTCAAACGTATAGCACACTTGGCTGTGTGCCCTTACTTTAGGGCACTACAGCAGCATTATGTCTCCAACATTAATATAAATATTGTATATTGATGTTCAAGGCACTTAACTGGTTTCTACTATTATACTTTACACAAAACCAAACTCTTCATACGTGTAAAACAAAAACTTAAATGACTCATTTTGCTGGTTTTTAATTGAATCATGATTACGCTGAAGGTTGATGAATAATACTGAATTGTTGCCAAGCCCTAATGCCGCACAAGCTACAATGCCATGCAGCATTCTTATACTAAATATGTTTGACCAGCGTTGTTAAACTTGTTGAGCTTGTTACTCTGTCCTCTATTCGCAGGCCTTTGTTGAGAATAAGGTGGGCAGTATGTCGTACCTGGTCGAATTGCCAATTAAGGTAAAATAACAGCTTATGGAATAGTAAAAGAATAAATAAACGAGTGTAATAACATAGCATAAAAAATGCATGAAACCTGTTTGTAATGCAATCTGAAAAGAGACACTACTTTACAAAGAAGTTGGCAACAATGCGTAAATGCGATACAGCAATTAAAGTCCCAAAAATGCTGCATGTGTTGCAGTTTGAAGAGCCGATCTATGGCAGCCAAAACACAGACTTCACAACGTTTGTGACACCCGGAGCTGTGCTCAGGTCAGTATGATGCAGTGTGCGGTTGGACAGCTGTTAACCGATCAATACAGGAGCTACCAGAATTAGAGAAGTTGAACAAAACGTTTTTGTTGACTCTCCTTTTGTTAATTCATGTACAGTAAATAGTCAGTGTTGGAAAATACATTTACTCAAGTGCGGTACTTAAGTAAAGTACGAGTACCACGAAATTGTTCTTAAGTATTTCCATTTTATGCTACTTTGTACTCCACTACATTTCAGAAGGAAATATTGTACTTTTTACTCCACTAGATTTATTTGACAGCTTTAGTTACTCGTCACTTTGCAGATTAAAGATGCTGCACACCCACACAGGTGTTTCCAATCACCCTGTTTGATTAAATTTGATCAAGTCAGGTGTACGTTGTACACTGCTGTTCAGCTGTTTTACTTGTAACAGAGTATTTTTACACTGAGGTATTACTACTTTTACTTAAAGTAAAGCATCTAAATACTTCTTCCACTGTAAATAGTGTTGTATTATTAGTGCATGCTGGGAAAAATGTGATGATCAGGTGTCTTTGCTCAGTAACCCTCGGAGATTGAACCAGAAACCCTTCCTAGTAAGGCAGTCTTCTTTACCTACTTGACAACCTGCCGCCTAACTTCCAGTTTATTTCTCTCTTCCTCCTCTTCCTCTCTGGCCCTCCAGCATCACTTTCTACCTGGCTGTGGGTCTGACTGGTCTCTCCTTTATCCTGGAGAGGAAGGAGGGGCTTTTGGACAGGTGCTGGGTCGCAGGTGAGAGGTCAAAGTTCACGCTGCTCCTACAGTGCCACACGAACACAAGAGCTGCACAATGCTCCATCTCTACTACTGTACGTACTACGTCGATGCAGGTTTTGAGGTTCTGGTGCGTTCACACTGTGAAGATTACGTGTACTCAAGAAATGCATGTTGAAAAACACTTTATGGACACTATTTTTCTACACTGCAATATAAAAAGAAAATGGGGGAGCTGCAAAAAATTGAAATAAATGCGGATATTGGCGAAACAGCTCCAGGAAGGAATTTTGGAAAACAAACATTTTTCTGAAAATTAACACATTTTAGCTTCACAGAAGGGAAGGAATCTTTTACGCAAAAAGACACTTGTAGGATAATATACTACTATATTTCATCTTTACTGAATATATGGCAGACATCCTCAAAAAGTGCATATTTTATAACACTATTCTGGTTGATTGGGAAGTTTGTTTAGATCTTTTTTGGGAGATAATGAATAACATATTTGCTGTGAATCTGTAGATTCATTTAAATTATTCGACTGTGGGCAATAAGGCGTTTGTGACAGACATTTAATATTGACACGAATACAATCAATGCATCATTATAGTGTAATTTGAGATATAACCAGTAGGGGGAGTAATATGATCAGAGAAGGATGTGAAGATGACGTTTACCAGCAAGCACACACACTTTGTAGTTATTGATTTAATAGCTTTTAAAGGATTAATAACTCAACAGGAAGCTGTAAATTGTATTTTTGTAATTATTAAGAATTTGTTTATTTGTTGTTATAGCTATTTAGATTCAGATTAGCTTGAATGAACCTGGGTTAGTGATGATTTACTTCTGATATCTTATATACGTATATATATATATATATATATATATATAGATATATATAACCCCTAACCCTCTCTCTCGCTGTCCCAGGTGTGAGCTCTCTGGAGACGATGCTGGCTCACCTCTTCTCTCAGCTGTTTGTCATCAGCGTTCAGATCACCCTGCTGCTCCTCTTTGTACTGCTCGTCTTCAAGGTTCGTCCTCCTGACGTGGGCAATAAAACACACAGTGTCAATCCTGTTTCACCCTTATTGAGACCACAACACTGTCAATAAATGTTAAAGTGAGGCTGAAGTCTTGAAGTAGAAACACATGATTATATTTCATGTACTATTTAACTACCAAAGTTGCTGTTTAAGCCGGTTTTCTGAGTCTAGAAGGCTTATTAAAAGAGTCGAAAGCCCCTAAAGGGTATTGATTTTCAATACACGTGTACGGAATCAATACAGGGAGAAGGCACTCAGACAAGAGAGGATAGATATGGTTTGTGTTTGTGTGTGTGTGTTGAGTCCATGTAGACACATGCTTTTATGAGTGTGTGCTCTCGTCTCTGTCTGTCAGTGTGTGTCTGTGTGTGAGCGTTCATGTCTGTGTTACTTAAGATGCTGAAGTCCAAAGAGACCACCACTGCATAAATCGCTTCCTGCATTGGCAGTATCCAGGGATCACTGTGGGATCGCCACGACAACAGCCCTTGATTGCTGTGGCAACCGAGCAGTCATGTGGCCTCTGGGTGCTGGTCTATTTTTGCACGTTGTCAGGGGAGACGGATAGTGTCTTAACACACTGAGGACAAGTGCACCAACACACACACACACACACGCACACACCAGGAGATTCAGTCTTACAAATGCCTGCAGTTTCTACCCAAGTTGAGAGAGTTATCACCTTGAATCTTTTTCTCTGTTTTGGTTTGATTTTGAATAGTTTCACGTCTCATGCAGCGCCTCTGCTCTGTTTACCCCCCCCCGTGAGATTTACAACCAGACTTAATCAGCAGCGATGTTTCTTTTCATTTCTTGTAGTATTTCTGGCTGAAGATTAGTGCAGAACATCAGAGAGTGTTTCTGTCTCTGTCGGTCTCTCCCCCTCGTTCCCTTTATCTCTTTCTCCATTTCTCTTGATCTTATCTTCTCATTTGTTCTCATGTTTCTTAAAAGATTACTCTGCTGATTTAGCATTGCGCTCCTTTAACATTGTGGCAGACAGTTAAAAAACAAAAAGGATCAGATTTGATGCAGCAGAACCAAAGATATCATTTTTTATTTTCCATGCATTTGTCTTCCTTGTTAAAACCTGGCGCCTACATTACCCACAATGCAACTTGACCGGCAACAGTTCAGTCAGACATTCGGGTGCGTTATGCTAGTAGCGGCTAATGTAGCCTCGAGCTTGTCTCAAGCAGAGATGAGGAGCTGGCTACCAAGATCTGGTAAACTCACTTCTTTCTACCTCCACACCCCCACAGATTTTTTTTTTCATTTTCAAACTTGTAGTCTTTTCAGTTTAGACCAACACTGACTCAAGTGACATCACTTAAGGCAATTTATCAGACTTTCTGCAGCTCCTTCTGGAGACACAAAAGGCTTCATACTACTTTTTTTTTTAAATATATGAAATAGTTCTCTCTAAGACCTGTAAACAGACTTTGTTGAGTAAAATCGGTGGAGTTCACCTTTAAGATTTACATGTGAGCGTTTGGCATTTTTCTGCATTAATTTCTAACTTTGAGAGTGCACACGTAGCGCAGTGCAGACCATCAAAAAAAATTCCATCAAAATGAAAACATGTCGTACAACAGTACACCATTCTTTATTCACCCAATCGTTTTTGTCTATCTTGCCTTCGTCAGGGTGACATCTGAGGTTGTTTGTCATGTGACATATACGTAGATCACCATAGATACCAAGTGTACAAGACAACATTACCACTATCTTTTTAAAATAATTTATACAAAATACAATATTTATTCCTAGTGGATACTGAAAATTACAAGACAATTTACAAGAAAATGTATTTAAAGGATGAATGTGTCAAAGTCAACCACAGACTGACTTTGAAATGAGGGTTATCCATAAATGCTAGAGTTTTGAGAATTGAGATAAACCCTTTTCACCCATGAATGTATTAAGAGGAAAGATTGTATTTGCTAAAGGACATTTTAAAAAGTTGGTTATAATATTGCATGTTTTGTATTTATGGTCATTTATATGTATTTGACTCTACAAATGCCTTTAACTCTCCTTATCTCACTCTTCTTTTTACCATTTTATTCTACTTTTAGGTCCAATGCAGCTTTGTGGATGTGTATAGCCTAAACTTGACCAACTTACCTTACTGAGCCAGTTATCTTTTCTCACTCTTCTACGCCCATCGTCCTCTCTCCCGCTGCAGATACCTAATGAAGGCCCCTTGGCGTTGGTCATAATTCTGATCGTGCTGCAGGGCATCACCGGCATCTCGTGTGGCCTCGTCATCTCGGCCGCAATCGACGACGAGCAGAGTGCCAACCAGGCCACGCTGGGCATGTTTTACCCCAAACTCATTCTCAGCGGTAGGCCTTTGTGTGTGTGTGTGTGTGTGTGTGTGGTAACCAGTGTAGATTTTGACCATTAAACTGTCCATCTCTCCGAAAGTTATAAAGAAATCTGTGTGAGTGTAAAAACGTACAGTAGGTGTCTGATTGCTGGACCATGATTTAACCAGGAAGGTTGATTCTAAAGTCTTTAACGTTGTGAACTGGGTGTCAGCATGTGTGTAGGTAGTGTAGATGGAATATTTGTTTGGGTTCAGGCTTCAGGAAGACCTGTGGGTCTCATCCTCCTCTAACAATTAAGCAAAGTTAAGACGCTTGTTAACTTTGTGCTGACATGCTGATACACAAAGGTCTCACACAGATTACCGACTTCCACCTTGCAGTACCTAACTTACTGGTTGCATATGTTTTGTAATGAAGTTTAGGGCAAAGTTTCTTTAATTTCAGCCTGTTTGTCCCTGTAGCTCAATAGAGACTGGTGATAACTGAAGATTATCACATGATATGATTCGTGATTCTTTATTCTTTATTTGGATCCCTATTAGGTCCCACAAAGAGGCTGCTGGTCTTCTTCTACTATTAAAAATCACACAATATAAATGACACAAGATTAAGGTAGAATAAGCCAAAGATAAAGCTCAGAAAACAACTGAAATAAAACAGCAATAACTAAAGCAAAAATAGCATCTTTGTGAGATTCATTGATTTTTGTTTCAGTTACTTTTTAGGTTGAAAATCAAACTTTTGATTTGTCTTATGTCTTTGGAAGGCAGACGAAGCTCTATAGAGACCACTTTTCATTATACAATTTCATTTGTGAACACAACCAAGTGACATGTGCTCACGTGACATGTATTACACTTGTATTATAATGGCATGATCATTTTGTGTTTTACAAAATGTTCTTTAAAAGCACTTTGACTTAAAAGCTGAGGTTCAAAGTTTATTCTTGACCTTAAAATGTTACTGCAAGGTCCATTTGGTAGCTGTTCTGGGACCTTCGATCGCATCACGTGATCTTCATCTTTGAACCTCAGCTTTTAAGAAGTCCTTAAAGTGCTCAGAAAATTATTTTTGAACATCTACACTTCCACAGAAACCAGGCAAACTCTGATGAAGATCATGTGAAATGACTGAATTCTCTAGAACAGATAAATGGACCTTGTGGTGAGATTATTTTCAAGTTTCAAGATTGAACTTTACACCTCCATATCTTGTTATTTTTCGTTGCCACTTCCTCACTTCCTTGTTTGCTTTGGATAGTGGAAGTGAAACATGACAACAGGGTAAAAACAAGCGAAACCAGAGACTGTTTAAATGCTTCATGGGGTTCATTATTAGGACAGAACATCCAGATACAGACTATTTTAACAGCAGGTGTAAATGATGTCTTACACAATATCCTCTCTGTCCTGTACTGCAGGTATCATCTGGCCTGTGGAGTGTATCCCCTACCCTCTCCGCTACATCAGCCTGGCTCTTCCTCAGACCTACGCCTCAGAAGCCCTGCGCTGTATTATGTACAGAGGTAATGTACGCGCACATTTTATACAACACTCATCAGTTTCATAATGTTACAAGCTGCTGTTGCTCGTCTGGTGTGTAGCTAGCGTGTGTTAGGGTCAGATGCACGCACACGGCTCACATTGTTATATAGAACGTAGCCAGTGTGAGAGCCAGTCGTCTAAATCATTAATTAATTCTGGGTCCTGCGTAACTCAACTTCCTGGAATGTAAGGTATAGTGGTTTCGCGCTGCCTCCCAATCTTTCTCCTTCTCTTGACCTCATCGTCTCTGCAACAATAAGACCTCACGAAAGCCCGAGCTCCCTCCGTGTTACACGATACACGCCAAGCACAGGAAGTCAGAGGAGCCATTTCCTGTTTGAAAAACCTTATCGTAGAGGTGCAGTGGAAGAAGATACACAGGCTGAAGTCGACAGTGTCAGGATTCAATTGGGTGGATGAACTGAAACCTTTTTTTTTTCTTCTTTGCAACTGCATCCTGCCACATTCACTGATTGGATTCACTTGAACCTTAGTGTCCCACCCCATATGTTATATTCATGTTTTGCTTCATGCATACATTCACTACAGCCTGGATCAGCTTGTATCCAGATATAAGAACATTAGTGAGACATATTAGCTGGGTTACATTTTTAGACGTGGCTGTTTTTACCTTTGGACAGAACCAGACTAGCTGATTCCCCCTGTTTCCAGTCTTTATGCTAAGCTAAGCTAACTTATTTTCCAAAATATTAAACTTTTGCTTTAAGACTGTATTTTATCTTGCTAAAGTTCTTGTATGGCTGCTTGTGTTTAGTCAACAACTGTTTTCTACGGTGGCCCTGAGAGCTCAAAAGTAAACACTAAAAAGTGATGAACACGGCTGGGACATGCTTGTTGTTGCCATGGTTTGTGACTCATGAAATTATTGACGTCGGCCATTCGTGAGTGCTGTTGGAAAATGAGCTAAAATGTAAGTTTCTTTGGTGGGACAACAAGCGTTTTCCAGCCGTGTGCATCACTTTTTAGTGTCCCCAGGAAGCAGTTTCCGTTGTCATCTGCGCTGCTTCTAAATGCTGCACATTTGTGTTGTCAAATTGGTGAAGATGTTTTCTTAATTTGCTTGTGTTTTGTCTGTTTGCATGTGTTTTCATAAGTTGCAGTGCATTGAGCTCCCAGGGCCACCGTAGTGACACACTGTGTGGACACACTGGGCTGACTCCCGACTTACAATGTGTCCACCTTTGGGCTCCTGTATCTAAACAGTGAATATAAACATGAATCTTTCCAACAGGTTGGGGTCTATCTCGGATGATGGTGTGGCGAGGCTTCGCGGTCACCCTGGGCTGGAACACCTTCTTCCTCATCCTGGCCACGATCATCTTCAAGATGAGGACGTGACCTCGCCCCAGAGAACCTTCTTCAGTATGGGGACAGAGCCGTCAGGTGAAGCCCAGGAGCCAACGACTCACCTGGGGGCCTCCTGTCTGTGGATGGACTGCTGCAGTGGAGAGCAAATTATCTGTCTCACATACAGTACACCCACACACACACACACACACACACACACGCCAGTCAGCTGCCTGATCCTGCAACAGTTGCTTTGGCCTGTTAAAGCACGAGTAAAATTTCAAACTGCTGCACGTAGAAGCACACAAGACAGAATATGCACATGCACAATATGAGAATATTTGTTAAATAATGAAATGAAAGGATAGTGTGTAGTCTTATAGTTCTATGTGCAGCTTGCTGAAAGTTTTCCCCCCCAGAATGGGCCATGTATCAACTCAGGGTCCCTTTTTAATTTCTGTTTGCCCTTCGTGTTAATGTGAATATATAAGGTGGTGAATATACTGACTACAACTGTAGGACAGTGGTTTTGTCCGTACAGTGTTTGCTATCTACTTTATATTTGCATTATAGAGAAATAGTATGTAAATGTAAGATTTAAAATTGATAAATTGTCAGAAAAGGAGTCAGCACAACAAGAAAATGGTTTTTTTTCTCTCGGTGAGGATTGTTGTAATGTTGTTGGGAACCCAGAATAGGTTTTAAAGTGCTGATCGCTTCATATTGTCCAGGAAATCAGCAACAGTATCTTCTACATTGTTGTTTGTTATGCCTGTGTTCAGATTTACGTTCTGCCTGGTGTGTGACTTGAAGTGGTTGGTAACCGTGTCTCATGTTGGTGCGTTAGAAGGTGCTCAGCTGCAAACCGTCGTCTGTTCTCAGTTCAGGTTGACGGTGCCCTCCATTTCTTCTGTTTTGTGCCTGCATCTCCTGTGGGAAGAAAAAGTGGGGTTTGATGTTGGTGATGGGAAAGTATTGGTACTGTATCATTATTATTTTTTTGATTACTCTCTACTTTGCAGGACAGAGTGGAGGTCGTTGGATAGATTCTTCTCACAGATCAGGTGTGTCATTTCCCTTCAAGCCGTCTGCATCCATGCAAAATATTTAGCTATATTTTTTACACACTGAAGTTTCAAACTGCTCATACTTTATACTTTGTTTGTGACTCTTCCACCAACAATAACACAGAATAAAAGCACACAGGAGTAATGCTGTTTGGGATTCAACATGTCATGGAGATGTGCCTTTGGGGTGTTGGGGTTTCTGCACGGTGGGAAAAAGGGAAGCAATGAGGAATAACTATGAAATCTAGACCGCCATGTAGTTGGATTGTAGTTGGTGCTTGGAGTATCTGTCAGTGTAGAACCGATGGGAAGCAAAGGACTGAGTTTGAATCAAAAAGCTTGATTTTCCTTCCTATTTTTGTGTACAAATAATCCGTATTGATGAAGGCTACATTTTAAAATAACTCTTTAGGGTCCTTTGACTTTGTATTATTGGATATTTTAAAGAAACACAAAAATATTATTTTGTTTTTAAAACAGAAGGCCATTCTTTAGATTCTTTTTAGATTTTTCCAGTTTTAAGTGAGATTTCTTTTATGTTTTCTCCTTTTTTCATTTTGTATAAACAAACATGAAACAACATGTTAAAATAATGGATGATAGGATTGGAAAGTAGTAACCAAATTATTAGAAAGAGATTCTCTGTTAATAATAAATCCAGTTCATTTCTTTGCATTTTACTCTCTATGAAGACAGGACGTATTGATCTCTAAATCAATGAGCTCTCTGACTGAACCACACGCATTCATCCTCTAAAGGAATAGTTCCACATTTTGGAAAATACGCATATTTGATTTCTTTCCAATAATTAGATGAGAAGATCAATACTACTCTCATGTCTGTATGCTAAATATGAAGCTAATAGCTAGCAGGCATTTAGCTTAGCTTAGCATAAAGACTGGAAACAGGGAATCAGCTAGCCTGGCTCTGTCCAAAGGTAACAAAATCTTCGTGCCAGCAACTCTAAAACTCACTATTTCGTGTCCAGGCGGAGTGACTTCCTGGAGTCTTGTCATCAGTGTTAGGTTGCCAGGCAACCAGCGGAGACTCCAGGAAGTCCCTGCTTCCTGAAGAAAGAAGAAATAGTCCAGCACAAAACCCTCCGTAAAACCACAACTTTGTTTTTGGTAATTAGTGAGCTTTAGAGGTGCTAGCTGTTTCCCCTTGTTCCAGTCTTTATGCTAAGCTAAGCTAAGCTAATCGGCCGCTGCTTGTAGCTTCATATTTACCATATAGAAACGAGAGTGGCATCAATCCTCTCTCCAATCCAAACTCTCTGCAAGAAGTCAAACAATTTCTTTAAAACTGAGGACCTTTGATTCCGTCCAGCATCACATGTTGTGCCAATCTCATAAAAATTGAGAAATGTTTACATTCATCTGGACACATGCCTGATAAATCTGATTTTTTTAATAGCAGTTTGGATGTGTTGAAGCCATGATGCTACGTGGCTGCAGTGCTGGTAATGCCAGTTATATTAATGTAATGAAGAATTTATGTGTCCATTAATGGGATAAATAATGAATCTAAATGACTGTAAATCCCTTCTGATTGGTTTGCGTTGGACTACGTCATGGTCTAATGGTAAAGAAGTGTGTACAGTATGCTGTGTGTTAGATGTTACATGTTGAATCTTTAGGGACAGAGTCCCCTGCGCTGTAAATCTCGCTCTTGTTGCTCTGCTGTACGTTCATCAGTGTTCCTGTCACACATTTTAAGGGACATTGCGTTCATGTTTGGTAGAAATAGGGTAGCCTCTTTGCTCTTATAGAAACAGCTTTGATCATGTTCAGACGGCACCAGCATGCTCCTAAGTGGACTCAGCTGTATTTTGCCAAACTGTGAGGATATATACTGTAGCTCTGTTTATATTCATACTGTAACAGAAAGCTGAAGATGAATCCCACGTCCAGGTGGGGATTACCTCTGTGCCTCACTCGCCTGCCATCACACTATAATGTACCTTTCTAAAAATAATTTAAAAATGGTGGACAATCTCTGGTAATATTGGTACGCTGTTTTTTAAATTTGTTGGACAATTTCTGGACAGTTGGGATATTATTGCTGTTGAATCTGTTTAAGATTGTCATGTCGTGATTTTTGTTTTAAAGTGCTCAATATCCATTTTTGAGGAATAACCTTATGTTCACTATTAACATTCAAATACCCGCGCTAAAGTTGGAAATCTACCTACAAAACCAACTAACCATTATGTAAAAGCAGGCATCTTGGAGCAAAATTCCTCATGTAAAAAAACATTTTATAAGATTTACATGAACTGCAATTATACTACTGAAGACACTATTTGATTATACACTTATTAAACTATTCCACTCCTGTATTGCTCCTTTAATGCTACAAAGCACAGTCTCATTTATGACTAAGGATGCCGTCTCTGTCTGTGTTGTTTTGTCTGTGGTTTGAAGTAGGCGGGACTCTTGGAAAAAGGTGATGTCGCATATTTCTGTGCACCAATCACACTTTTACAAATATCTGGATTGGACACCTGATGCCAGTTGCGTGGTTGTTTGCACTGTCAATCAGATCAGATCAAACCACAGCCACACAGTCAAAGCAGAGAGTATTTTTTCCTTTAAATAAATATCTATGGATGTTTGTCCAAATGGGGCTTTAAGGTGAATGCAAATCTAAAATGCCCACTTAATATGTCCTTTAATATTTTCTTCCACTATGGCCTTATTGAGATTAATGTGGTCAGAACTGTATGTAGCCACTTCTTATTCAGATTGTAGACTTTATCTGGTTAATACTGGAATATTGCAGTTCATGTAAACGTGTTTAATAATGTTTCCACTCTGCTCCAAACTCCAGTCGACTACCTCCGCTGTCTCTCCCCAAAGGGCATGTGAAACATTTACACTCCTGTGTTGTGACATGTTGCACTGTGATGGCAGACATGCTTCGATGAAATTCTATTCGTGTATTTTGAAATATAATAAACCTCGTTGAGAAAATCCTCCCTTTGTCTCATTGTTCTGCGTTTCAGAGCGGTGCCAGATTTTACTCAATACCAAAAGTACAAAATCCCCCACAATTCCTGTGGTTACAAAAACACCCGCAGGCCATTGACGACAGATTTATTCAATGACATCATGCTCGCTTGCATCACTGTGTTGCCTGTTACCATGGTTATGATGATGACCCCGCTGCCTTCAGTAGAATCTAGATGGTTGACTGTTTGAACTGTGTATGTATTTAACCTTATTTGTGTAAGTGAATTTGTGTCTGCTATTGCGTGTGTGTAGCCTATAGTATGCATTTGTATGGCAATAATAATAATAATAACTGTGTCTTTAAACTTGAGTCAAATAGCAAACCTTTGGCACTGCAATCAAAAGATATTTCATCAAAAGCAAAAAAAAATGTTTTGAGATCAAATACTATCTAACTGGAGTAACTTAATTTGAAAATGTATAAATAGACTGAAATGAACCTTTTGCAGTACAATCAAAAGCATTTACATGGCATTAAGCCATTAATTTAAGACAACATGCACAAGAAGTCCTTAATGTGCTCATAAAAAATTAACAAAATCAACATATCCATGATAACTGAGATTGTATTTGCCAACGACTCTTTCCAAGGTCAAGAATGAACTTTCAATCTCAACATTGTTTGTCTTTTGCTTGAAACATTGCCCATTATTGGTTGCTAAAATATTTTAGATTTGCTACATTATATATTGACTGCACTTTAAAGGACAAGGCTATCGTCGTTCTATATTTTTGTTTTAGTCAACAAATCTCATGAGAAGACCAAAACCAACTCTCAATACTTTCCGACCCTGTCTGTGGCACTTGGCACCAAACCTATTGGTTCCTACGTCACAAATATATAGCTCCATTTCCAAAAAAGGCTCAGCAATTTCCTTAAACAGCTGGGCACTGTAGTTTTAGCAAATGTTACTCAAACAGGAGTAAATAGTGCATTTGTTGGTTCTATTTTCAGACGAGGATTAATACACATTTGGTGCTCACGGGAGTATTTAGGACACAAAAACTAAACCACAGTGCTCGTGTTCATGGTAATGAAGGAACATGTCGCCCAGTATGATGGTGTGGCTCGTTGGTATTTTCATGGAATTTGTTAGAAAAATAAGAATTTCATCAGCCTTAACCTGTAAAGACACAGCATTACCCCAAGGAAGTGTGTGAATCCTTGAATATCTGTGCAGAGTTGTCGAGTGCACACAAGAGTCAGTGCATGAACATGCATATTATACATACATTTCTTTGTGTGTGTGTGTTCTTACAGTAAGTGTATCAGATTACTTCCCCTTGTGGACGGCAAAGCTTGAAAAGATCACACATGGCTGCCAGCGAGTTTCCAACAGGTATCTGAACTCCCTGCGGACTCGTTTTCCGTGTGCCCTACCCACTATCAGCATTTCAATCAGGAAACTCTTCAAACAGGACACTCAGCAGTCGAGTGTTGTTATGTTTCCTGGAGTCATCTGACCTAAAACATGTGCACGTAAAGGGAAACTCCACAAGAAACAACCAATTTCCCACAAGCAATGCCTCTGGGTATTTGTTTCGAATGTATGTGTGTCCTTGGGCTCATGCGAGTAGAGTTACGGTTGGGAAAATCCCCAAGCAGTTTTCTTTCGTGTATGTTTACCGTTGATCATCATCTGTACATTGTCATGCCGCTCAACATTTCAACGAGGCCATAGTACACCTCATAATGCAACAACTGGAAAATAGATAGCAGGCTTAGTGACAGGGTGCCATTAAAATGCTCCTTTAGTTCAGTGTGAAATGAGAGTCTGGTTGTCTATCCACAGCCAATTACAGTGATTGGTGGACTTAGTGACGACACACTGCCTAATTACTGTCATTGACTCTGTAATTACATGCAATGACACCCAAAGTCTCATAGGACTCCACTGTATGTCCCTGCAACTGAATCACAATATATGTAACATGACACAGACAGAATGTACAAAATGCTCCATTAAATTGTACTCATGGGAGTCGAAAGGCAAGATGATTAATCAAACATGGTAGGGGAGCAGTCTACGTAATTGATGAAACTGATCCAGATGTTGTAATAGTTCTCAAACTTTAATTAAAGGAGAATTCCAGTAACATTTAGAGTTAAACCCAATTTACAACTGTCTACATCTGGTTTACGTTTCCTCTAATCATTTTTTAACACGTCATTGTGATTATATTTACAAAATGTGTCATCATGCTGTAGTTGACCTTAGCTTGAAATGAAACCTGGCTTCAAACGAACTGCTGTCCCAGCTAACAAAGGAACACTAAACAAGAAGAGTAGTATATACAGCGGTATCTGTGGCAATAAAGAGTTTACAATGTACAGTATTTGGGGGGTGATTTCATCAACAAACCCTGACCAAATGGACCAAATGAACGCTTTACATTCAGCATGATGGATCAAACTTTAGGAGTTGTTTTGTGCACTGAACAGATATTAGAGGCTGTTTTAGAGGAAGAGGAGGAGGAGGAGGAGGAGGAAATGTCTACTTGCAAATACCAGCATTAAAGATGAAGAGAAGAACATGGATGATCCTCAGTACAAACCTAAAAATTAAGATAAGATTAGCTTAATTGATCCCACACAGGGAACTTGAAGTGTCACAACAGCAAACGTACAGAACAGACACATAGTATAGATTTACTGTACAGTAAAGTATTTAATGTATTGGTTTATAGTGGCTATGATTATTGATTATAGGCTTTATCTGGGGATCTACACTCACCTGTCCTCTGTTTGATTTATGCTCAGGACTTTCATTCCTTTCTTGCTGATAATTTGAAGTTATATTGGGGCAATTTGGCACTAAATACCTTTCTCAAGGACACATAAACAGAGGCATTTTGGCTACATAGCTTGGTTATGTTATTATATTTATCACTTCCTACATATCCTACAACAAGACTAAGAGTCGGCCATGTCAGAGGCTCTGTGAGGCTGCACAGCGATGTTATGAGCTAAATGCTACTGTTAGCATGCTAACATGCTGAGGTTTAGCAGGTATAATGTTTACTATGTTCACCATCTCAGTTTAGCTTGTTAGCATAATAAAATTTGATTATTAGCAATAAACATACAGTGCAGGTGAGGCTGATGCTAATGTCATCAGTTTTGGAGGGATTTAGTCATAAAATGTGTTGAACAAATTAAAAGTTTGACCTGATGATGGCGCGAGAGGAGAAGTCCATGGATCACCAAAGTTACTACAATTCATCCTGAAGGGAACATGAATGTGTGTATCAAATTTCATGGCAATCCATCAAATAATTGAGACATTTTGCTCAAATCAAATGTGAACCTCGTGGTGGCGCAAGAGGGAAAGGCATTAGGATACATCCTCTGGAAACCATGAATGTCTACAAAATTTGGTGCCAGTCCATCCAGTAGATGTGGACAAATGTAACTGAAAAAGTAAAACATTTTGACCTGCTGGTGGTGCTAGAGAAAGATTCAGCGTTCTAAAGTCAGTAGGATTCATCCTCTGGGGACCATGAATGTCTGCACAAAATTTAACGGCAGTCCATCCAACAGTTGTTGAGATATTTCAATCTGGACCAAAGTGGTGGACCGACCAACAGACTGACATTGCCTCCGTAAAGCCACACAGCTAGCATGCCTAAACATTTTTTATCCCAGCTTGTAAGAACTACAAATTTACATTTTTGCAAAAAAACAACAAAACAAGCAAGATTAATATCAGTTAATAACTGCCATGACAGAATCAACATCTCATCACAATTGTGCATACAGCTGAAAATAAGGCATTGTGTTTTGTATATAAAATTTGCCATTGTCTAATTTTGCAGAAGCACAGTTTAAATGACTTTATTCAGCAGCTTTGGGACAGTTTTTGGGTTCATTCAGTCTCAGCTGCACAGCCAGCTGGTCTACCAACAGCTGATGAGAGATGGAAAATAAACTTCTTGCCAGTTGTCTGCCTCTTGTCTTGGCATGTTTATCTTCTCAAACCACTCATAACCAGTTTATAATCTACAAGTATTCAGGGTTGCCAAATGGCAGTTGTAGCCTGCATTTGTATGTCTTGTGATGCGTGCAGGCAGGTGCTGCTGGTATTTTGAAATGCTGTTGCCATGTGAGGAGTTTCCTTCTGTTTCATTTGCTACAAAACAACATCTGGACAGTGGTGGAATGTAAAGCACATTTACACAAGTACTGTAATAAAATACAATTTTGACATACTTGTACTTTATTTGAGTATTTCCATTCTGTGTTACTTTATACTTCTACTTAATATTGTACTTTTTACTCCACTACATTTATTTGACACAATGAGTACTTTTACTTTGAATACTTGCTGATAATACTCTTACATTTTTGAATTCAGGACTTTCACTTGTATCTGAGTAGGCTATTTTTATACCATATTATTTCTACTTTCACTTAAGTAAAGGATCTGAGTACTTCTTCCACCACTGCATCTGGAGTATATTACAGTACAGTACATACTGCAACAACTACAGAACTTTAAACTTTCTCACTCAAACACAGAAATGTTACTGTAAAGTTATAATACTTGGTATTTCAGTGGGAAAACGCAGCAATGTTAAGCAGTGCCCATCCCTCAGTACATCCATTCACAATATGAGCAACTGGCTTTGGTTTGTTCAAATCAAATACAGAATATAGGACACACACACACACACACACACACACACATTTATACACACAAAACAATCCCAGCTTGTCAGTTAAAAATGTGCTCAGTCTTGCAATACCAGCACGCACACACACACACACACACACACACACACACTTGATTAATCTGGTCCAGTCATCCCACGTGCCTGCTTTGTGATATGCTAAACATTCTGTAAACATTACCCTGTGCATGGTTACTGTCACCATGGCAGCATGACAACAGTGCTCAGCTCAGCCCCTCACACACGGGACAGTAGTGTTATTTAATATTTGCATGAGCACAGCACGTTTCTATCATATAATCCTGTCACACCAGCGAAGACTTCTCCGCGCAGCCCTCCCGACTCCCCCTTGTGCGGCTGAACGCAGCCCAGCTGTTGCTATGTTTTGGTCATATCACACAACAACAACAAAGGATAAAACGCTCCCTGGGAACAGTCTGCCCTCAGCGCAATCCCACACACTTTGTCCACCGTCAGCATCACATGGGACGAGAGCAGATGCTTTTGCTGAGATTCAGGGCACTTGCATCATATTAAGGAAATGTATCATGTTAAGTAAGTCAGTACAAAAACAGATCTGTTTATGTGGGCGTAACCGAGGAGTTTGATGCCAAAATAAGACTTAAGAACTGTTAAAAAAAAAATGAGAATACAAGCTATTTTGATCCCCATGTGTTCTCGTTGCTGAACAAACTGTCTCATAAACCTGAGGTCATAGTTCAATCTCTGTCAAAACATTCAGTAGCAGACCTGCTTCCTGTCTAACGCAGAAACTGCAATTACCTGCTCACTTAGTTAAATTGGCACTAGATTGTTTGCCAAAAGCTTAAACTATAAATGTTAATACTGATGCTTTGAAAATCTATTATGGTATGGTATTTTTTGGGAAGAAACTCTGCTGCAGCTAAGACACATCAAAATCAAAAACTTTTATGTTATCCTCTGCAGACAGAAGCAACTTTTCATCTCCAGTTCAATCAGAATGCAGCAGCAGAGGAGGAACTTAAATGCAGGCCAAGACGCTATATTTCTGCATCTATGGTTACAATTCAGACTGAATATATTAATGATCATATTTAGCTTCATTGCAGTCTACACTCCCCGTCAGGTCCTTGTGATTGACTTGCAATCTAGTTTAAGGAATCAAAAATCCTGAATCATTTACAATTCACTTTTTAAAACTTGGTTGAATGTAATTTAAACATTCCCCCACTTGTATTAATGTGTAAACTACTTTGTCGTAATGTATCGTCACTTGCATCTTACATTTTAATGTTTTACCAATTCTTGTTTAAATAGTTTTCTATTAAGCACCTTGAAAAACATTGTAATATATAATATAATAACAGAAATAAAGAACATAAGAAAATCAAAAAATGTTACTAGTGTTGCTGTAACATTCATTACTAACAGTGTTTTTGCAGGCAGCATGTCAAATTAAAGTTCACATTACTTTTACTGAAAAGCAGCATGGTGGGAATTTTTCTGGTGCACATAGAAAAAAAACATTAAATCATTGAAAATGAGCACAAGAGGACATTATTGGATTTTAAATCATTCCATTAAGATACATTTTTATATTGCTTCTTTGAAATGTATTTTAATTCCCTCCATTCTAATTAATTTACGCCTAATTCAAATCAAATTACTATTTTCTGTTTTAATTTCTTCTTCTAGCATTTTATTTAAACTACTTTTAGGTATGTGCTTATAAGAAGAACTGTGCAAGTTAAAAAAATCAACCTGCAGCAGATAATATGCCCTAAACGTCACAGAATAACATGAGTTTGCACTCAAGCAGGGATTCAAGTGAAAACACACAACAACAAGTACTGGCAGGATCCACCATGTATCTGAGGTTTGTAATCAGACCACACGCACCGTGTGTGTGTGTGTGTGTGTGTGTGTGTGTGTGTGTGTGTGTGTGTCTACATTTTTCATAATTTCCTGACGCTTCACACAGAAGTGCAGCCCATTAGCTCTTGGAAAGAGAAGCACTTGTCAAAACATCCATCACGAGTGAAGTGAACTGGCTGCAGCGCCGTCACCCCGTGGAATCAAAGGAAGGTGTGTCTGCTGCTTCCAGCCCTGGGAACGTCCAGGAGAGGTGTTGGTGTTGTAACCGTAGCAACGCAAACAGGACGGTTCAAACACAGATTAAAATGTGTGCAAAGAATATGGAAGGTGTGTGCATGGAAGTGTGTGTGTGTGTGTGTGTGTGTGTGTGTGTGTGTGTGTGCATATGTACAGGCACACATGGTTTCTTAAGGCAAAGGCTTAAAGGCAGAGTCTTCTTTCAGTGTCTGCAGCTCGTTGAAAAACACTTCAACTTGCGACGCCCACTACTCACTTCTGGCGTTCACTACAGCAGCAGGCGTGTATTTTATTAGCAAACGTAAGTGTGTGTTTTACAGCGTCTCAGCAGTATAAGTCTCTCTCTGTGTGCATATATGTGTGTGTGTGATTACCATGAGGGACATTAAGTTCTATTTAATCTGTTCTTGGCTTCACCTGGTTTTTCCACTCATTCTCACATTGAAGGAGTTGTCTCCCACTCAAAACAAGTACACACACACACACACACACACACACACACACACACACATACTTACACTCTCACAAACTGGAGGTCTTATATCATACACACACAGCTGGAACTGTATTGCAATGTTGTTGCTCCACATCTGGGACGGATTCAAGTCTGTGGAGGAGAAAGGTCATTTTATATGACTTAAAAGGTCGTTCGTGCCCACAGCTGTGAAACGTCTTAATGACATTTGATACTTGTTTGTTTTCTGAGACATGGGTCATTCTTTGGACACAATTTTTAAGGTTTTGTTTCCTATTTATTGTTTATTTTCAAGGGTTTAATTTTATATTTACTGCTTGTTTTATTGGTCCCGTTATCAGGCGTATCACTTATGGCTAGCCTTTTATTTATTAATGATCAATTGTATCAAATACTGTACATTATTTTTTTTTATTCAGTGGCTTTGTGGGCTTCTGAGCTACACAAAAGTCATCTTGGAATATATGCATGTGTTACTGTTACTACTGTTGTGGCAGTAACACTACTGTTTGAAACAGTATACATTAGGTATATTCAAATGACTGTATAACATGCAGTCATTTGAATATACAGTGTGATGGCAAAATCACATGTTATTTTAATCCTTTTTTGGGGGGTAAATCTTAAAAACAGTGTCCTTTATTGGACAGCAACAGTGTGAGAAACCGGAAACATGCAACAAAGGTCTCCAGCTATAATCAAACCAAGGATGTTAGAGTTTTATGGTATAAGCCTTAACCACCAGGCTATCAGGCGCCCCACAGGACAGTATTTCTAATAGAAATATGGGTTTAAATGGTTTATTACACTTGGTTTGTGTGTACCTGTGCAGCAAACAAGTGTAAGTCAAGAATCTGATTGTTGGACTTGGTTTGTGGTGAGTTGTTTTTGTTGTTTATTCTATCTCAAGGGTATTTCAAGAACTAGAAAACAGATTTCAATGAACTTTGTTGGAACATTAGGGCCATGGGTCAAGAACATGTGATTCGTTTTTGGTGTGGATCTGGATCCAGGTGTGGATTAAGGACATTTTTAAGGATTTCCTAACGCTGTGAGACTACTTGGATGTGGCTGAGTTATTTTATTAAGTTTTATTAAGTCATGCAAATCTGTATCTTGATGCAGATTAAACAACTCCAAAGAATTTCTATTACTAAAATAACACATTTAGAGGACTGAGTTGTGTTGATATGCAGTCTCTGATGACTTTCTCATTTTATCATTTATACCAAATAATAGTGAAAACTAGAACAGACACACAAGCAGTCCAGAAAACTATCTCAGACTTCCTTCCTTACATAGAGTGCTGTGTTGCTGACATTTGCAATAAGATTTGAACTGCATTGTTGTTTTGCATTAGTTAAACTTGCTGCAGTTTTATCCAGATCTACATACTGTGTAAGTCTATTTCGTATGTATGCTGGAGTCCAGGTACTGCACTATTATGGATACAAATTAAACATGTTGTACCTTGAATAATGTTAAAGGTGGTTTCTAAAACAAACTAAATGATAATTTCTAGAAAATACCGGCGCCCACACACCCACATATTCACACTGGAAAGAATGCAAGCAGCTTTCTGGAGATAAGTATAAAGATGGAGGTGGCAGCAACACAGACAGAAACAACTCTACAAGCTCTGTTTCATTCCAGCTGGGTCCACCCAAGGCTGAAAATGTAAACTCTCATGGTATGTCAGGTGTTTTGAATGAAAGCGAGCATGAAAGAGCACGTGTGGAAAGAGAAAGTCACGCGTGTCTGTGGAGGCAATGAAGCAGAGGAGCTGCTGAAGGGCCCGCCGGTGTTCAAGGTTAGTTCATGTTGCCGTCTGCTGCATGTCAAATCACTTTGTGGTCGACAGATGTGACCATTGATTTCACCCAGAGGTGGACTGCATCAAAGTATGTATTCAAGTTCTGTGGCCTTAAGATTTCAGGCTCTGACCTTTTAAATAAGTAAAGTTTTGTGAGACTTAATAACGTTAGTCTATACTTTTACTCTTTATTTACTCTAGCTGGAGCTGTAGTGACTAGTTACTTTGCAAATTTAGATATTAGCCAATGTACAATAAGCATTGATAGAGTACAAACTATTCCACAGTGAAGTTCAATATGTGCAACCACCTGATTCATGTAGGCTAACAGTATAAACTACTCCTGACAACTATTTTTAATGCAGAATGTTTACTTTTTATTGCATTGTAGTACAACAACAGTGGTGGAAAGTAACTAAGTACATTCATTAAATTAAGTACAATTTTCAGGTACTTTCGCTTTCCTTGAATATTACATTTTTCAAAAGGACATAATGTACTTTCTACTTCATACTCATGATTATTTTCATCATGGATTAATCTGCTGATTATTTTCTCCATTAATAGATTGATTATTTGGCTTGCAAAGATTCAGAAAATAGTGAGAAATGCTGTCACAATTACCCAAAGAGACACCTTCACAATGCTTGTTTTGTCCAACCAATAGTCCAAACCCCAAAATTATTAAAAAAAAAAAAAAAATTAGAATTATTAAAATAATTGAAAGGAAAAGCAAAAATCCTTACATTTGTAAAGCTGGAACCATGACATTTTTTGCTTAAAAAACAATTATTGAGATTATAGTTTTTTAATTTCCTAATTGATTAATCAACTAATCCTTTCAGCTGTAGTTTTAAATACTGTTGGGTAGTTTAATTTATCACAAAACATCATATTCTATAAGATCTTTGTAGGCTATGTTTTGTATGTAAAAATCTTAATTTGTAAAGTAACCAGTAACTAAAGCTGTCAAATAATTGTACTAAAGTATAAAGTAAGAAAAGACTCAAGTAAAGTAAAGTGCCTCACATTTGTACTTACTTAGTACTTAAGTACAGTACTTGAGTAACTTAGTTACATTCCATCACTGGTTATTGCAATTCTGCCTTAAGCAAACGATCTGATGTGAAAAATACCTGTATTTGAGCCCCTAAGGCTAGCAGCGAGTAAAACCACAAGTTCCAGAATCCTTTGCGGCGACGTCGGTCTCCTCCTACAGCGTACGCTCACAGCCGGAGAACGGGCAGAACCAGCTCAGCTCTGTGTTTACGTTGAGATGCTCACAACAAAGGACAGCGCACCGCGGAGAGCCTGTCATTTAAAATAAAACACCGTGGATATGGTTACACGGCGTTTGTAACTCATAACTCCGGGAAGAGGAGGACAAATAACACAAATCTTCACTGGCTCTTTTTTTTTTTTTACGTGGTACGGGTTTACTTTTCTTTTTTTGGTAAACCAGCACAGAGAAAGGGAGAAATAAATACGAAATTTCCTTTATTTATTTATTTTTTAATGCCGGTAGAGCGTTAGCTAGCTAGCTAGCCTCCGCAAGTTGGGAAAGCCAGGCAGCAGCTGGTGGAGAAGCTAGCAGCCCAGTCAGCCACACCGAAGACAATAAAAGGACTTCATCATTTATATCGCAGTGAGTACATGTTCACAAGCCACCTGACTTTGCTTAATAACGATAATAGTGCAACAACGGTTATTAAACACTAACGTTAGAAGGCTAATTCAGCGCTAGCCAGCCTATCCAATCTTCCTTTTTATTAACTGTCACCTGCTTTGTCCTGCCAACCGCTCTGTGACCATGAACTGATCATTTATTAACGCTGCTTTGAGTGCTGCAGCTACACAGTACTTGATCAAGTTGTCTGCGCGCGCGCGCGCACACACACACACACACACACACACACACACACACACTCATGCACCTGTTTTGACTGTCTTTATCTCATTGGCAATCAGAAGCTCTATAAAGATAAAGCTTCTGGTGTGTGTGTGTGTGTGTGTGTGTGTGTGTGTGGAGGCTTCAGAGATGCAGGTATTAGTTTACATGACTTCCAGTCTGCATGCTGACCTGTCACGGGGTGGGGGGTGGGGTTGAGTGAGAAAGGGGACATTGCCTGATAAGGAATTGAGCAAATGCACAGACTCTTGCCATTACTAAAGCTTGATTGCCAGTTAATGACTCCCCCCTCTCTCTCTTTTTCTCTCTATCTCATTCTGCCTCTGTGTCTCTCGCCCCCTTCTCACCCTCCTCTCTTTCTTTTCCTCTCCCACTCTCCACCCTCCTCACTGTCTTCCTCTCTCTTTCTGTCTCATTCACTAGTCTGTACTGGTATGCGATGATGTGATGCATTTTGTTGCTGATAGAGATCTCACTGACTCCCCTTCCCCGTGTTGGAAATGTCACGTTTAAAACAGACGTGCATTAACTCCATCTGCTCCACCAGGATGCCCTGGGCCTTATTTCCATTGTTTGCTTGTCAATGTGATGATTGATCAGGAAACTTTTTGGTGGTGGCCATTGCATCCCAGTCTTTTAGTGACTTTACCCATTAACCGACCTAACAAGACTGATTTGTATTAGGACTGCTGAAGTTACCAGCAGTGAGTGCAAAGTATCAACGCTAGCAGGAGAGCTACATTTAATGCTGAAACATTGCATCTACATACTTATTGCATCTGCCTTTAAAGTCCTACTCCATAAGCAATGCAGCTGGAGACTAAGACAATAAAACAACTTTTTACCTGTTTTTTTTAACTCTTTGGTGTGCATCCTGAAGGTTAACGCAGGAGAAATTTGGGAACAAGGTGTGGATGAAGGAAATATAATACGGTTTTGTTTTATATGGTTGAAAACGTAGAACTACAGACATATAGTGTAGAAAAGTAGAAGCCGTGTGCTCTGTTGCTGCAATATGGTACTGTTTGGGTCCATATCAGATCTATGACAGTGAGCTGGATCTGGTGTAAAGAGCTATACAAGAAGAGTCAAGTTGCAACACTGATACCTGGTAAAACAGCGCTGCCCTGATATAAAGAAGGCTGAAGAATCTTTATTATATTTTTGTGCAGACTGTTTAAAGTCTGCTTTCTCACAGTCCTATAAATGGTGTTAACTTCCAGTGTGAAGTGCTTGGGACACACTGTTTGCCATGTAACAGGGGAGAGTGTGAGTGTTGCACATACACGTTTGTGTTTGCACATTTGCATTGGGTGTGTTGCCTGCAGGCCTGAGTGTGTGTATGTGTTCTCTAGGCCGGTTTAGAGTCTCAATTTCAGGGAGGAAACCGGAGCCAACGGTGTTAGGCGGGAGCCCAGAGAGAGCTCTGATGTCTTAATGGATGCTCGGTGCTGCCCGTATCCTTAGTAACCCGGTCTGTGGGGACACAGAGAGGCCTCCCAGTCTGGGACTGGGCTGGATGCTGTATCACTGCTGTCCAGGAACAAAAAACCCTCACAACCCCAATTTCATTTAAGGTTTTCATGTCAATTTGCCTAAAGATTTTGTGTGGCCTTGAATAGGATCAGCAAGTTTTGAAACTCATTTAAAATACTGTAACATAATTACAAAAGTTCTTCTTATCTATTCTAATAAATATGCCTTTCATGATTAGAATTTTTGAAGAGTTTACTTTTTAAGATTTGATTCAGTAGCATTATTATTGCATTTAAAATAAAAAACAAAACAAAATTTATGCTGCAGTGCTTGCTAACTGCAATATAGATTACATAATATGCACAAGTGGCTGAAGGTCTTCATGACTTCCTTCCAAAATGCAAGTTGTAAGATCAAAAGACAGTGACAAAAGTGACAGCATATCGCGTAACACCCCCACCCCCTCATCCCACCCTTTAATGCCCATAATATACATGTTTAGCATTCAAGTTAAATGAGGGTAGGAATTAATTTCAGGCAACAAATGACTAACTTGTCAGCAACAACTAAAAGTTAAAGGAAGCCTACTTTTATTGCATAATATTCACTCAGTGGAAACTGATGAAAGCTATAACAATCATGCCTGTAGTTGGTGGTTAACACCTTGATGGTGAGTGAGTATGTGAGATTCAAACCAACAAATTAGACATGCCAAACGGCTGTGTGTGTTTGCACTTTTTTAAACTTTAATGTTGTGTACAGCATGTTTGTCATGATAGGAGAGTTTTATTTTGGTAAGTGTTTGCATTTATCTTTTTTTTTTTTTTTTGCGTGCACGTGCCTGTAGTGTGTAGTTTCACCAGGGAGGACTGATTAGCTCAGTGGGGATCCGCGGGTGTAATCTTCGGCACAGCTGAGCAGCAGCTTTCCCCCCACTGCGTGTGAAGAGCCTGGCATTCTCCTCCCGGTCCAGCTTACTCTCTGCTGGGCTGGTAAACAGGCTGAAGTTTGTGGAGGGAGATTACGTCTGTCATGGAAAGTGGGTCAGACAGTGGGCATGTTTTTATAGCCTTGTTTCTGCAAGGTAGGGAAGGAAAGGGGGCGGGGGGTGGGGCATAAAACCACCAGCGTTTTTCCATAGTGTTGCTTGAGGCAGCCTGTGCTGTTATACTCTCCCTCTTGTCAGAATAATTATCAATCAGTTTCCCATACCTCTGCTAACAAGACATTCATACTGCAAGCAACTTAGGTGATTGGCTCCTGTGTTGTGGGGGGGGGTTTAAGGATACATATATTCAGTACACAACCTTCCTCATCACATCCCTTCTTTACCTGCCTGAATTTGACCGCAGACTATACTTATTCGCCCCAAACAGCCAATGTGTACTGACTCTACAGATGTTAGCGGTGGCTAGTTAGCAAGGTACGCACTGGCTGTGATTCTGCGTGTTCAGAATCTGATGGATCTCACCAGGAAGTCCAGTTCTTTCTGTTATCTTCCTCCAGTCTCTGTCCTTTTTCCTCATGTCTCCACATATTCATGAATTTGAATCATAAAGCTTTGGGATGAGTGTGTATTTGTTGCTCAAGTCATAACATTTTCAGCTAGCTCGGACACTTCTTTGTCCCAGTTCACACGTGTCCACTCGTGTCTTTGTATTTACCTTACATGCAATCGTGCTGCCTAAAATTCTGGTTAAAGAGACACCTTAATACAGTCCAATTACAGTCATCAAGTGGACCTGGAAAAATTTGGCATAGTGTTGGTTGTTGTATGTTAGCTAAAAAGGCTAGTTAGCTTAGCTTACTGTATGCTGAATGCAAATGAGCTTAAAAACCTTCCTATAGCATCTGCCTTTTTTGTAGCGTTATGGCACCTCCATTTTACTCCTGCCAGGAGGTCCCTCCAGGCAGTTGATGAAACTGAGTGTCTCTGGCTGTTCAGCTCAGTAGGAGATGAATGGTGCTTGTCGATCATGTTGCTCGTAGTCTGAATGAATGGTACAGAGACAGGAATTTGTTCTTGGTTGAAGGGATGCCACAAAAATGGCAGCATCATTTCATTTTGCGCGGTTGAACTAACACTGCAAACATGAGCGTATGGGTACTGCGTGAATCCATCAATGAGAAAAACAAACACCAACCAACACCAACCAAGTCCCTTCATTATCCTTTTGTTACTTTCTGGTAATAATAAAATGCTTCCTGTAGGTCACTACACATCCACAGTATCATATGAATTATGTAAACTCAGGTTGTGGAGAAATCAGTTTATTGTAAACCCTATAAATGATTTAAATCTGGTTTCTTCAGAGTAATAACGTTAATATAATGATTGATATGATGAATGATACGATAATAAAAGGCACATGGGCAGAGAAAGTACACCTGCACAATAGCTGAATACAGATTGCACAATTATGTGTGCTCCTGCCTTCTTCATTGCACCATTTGTCCTCATCTTGCACTTCTGAGGACACTATTTATTATTTATTTAAGGAGCTATTTTAGCAGTATGTTTGTGCACAGGGGTGAGTATGGTCACCCGTTTTGTCCCATATAAAAATGGAAGAATACATTTGTTTCTCTCCCGTATTCATCTTTCACACTTACCCAGTTTGTATTTGTCTCTTTCCTCCCTTTGCTTCTTCAGGTAACACCAAGGCCTCTTCCCTGCTGCCAATACCTGAGTCAGAAAAGTAAGGGAGGAGGGAAGCTGGAATATAGTGACGCTGTTCAGCACCTTAAAAAAAAGAGCTGTTGGGGAGTTCAGTCCTATTTGGCAACTTTATTACTTTAACGGCTGAATTCATGAATAGAATCCTTATTTGTAAATGTTGGTGGAGTTCAGGGAAAAATGGTGTGTGTTAATGTTGTTAATGTCAGGCATGTGCGGACACAAGAAGAGCTGAAACATGTTGGGAGTGGGGACTAATAGCATTGCTATATATATATATATATATATATATGTTGTTTTTTTTAAATAAACATTGTGAGATTAAACAAATGACACAAGACATACAAGACAGAAGATGTTGCCTTTGAAATTTTAACAAGCATTTTCAGGATTTTCTGACATTTTATGGACTAAATTAATAGTTTAATTTGGAAAATAATCCACAGATTAATAGGCATAAGATGCTTGTGGTATTCTTCTTCTTCTTCTTTAACATTTAGGCACTAGGTGTCCTTCTTGTTAACTTTAAAAATGTATGCATGCTAGATTAATCAGTCTGATCTGAAAATGTTTTGCTAGTTTTCATTTTACATCATGCAGTGAAATGATTTATATAGTGCACCATGGTGGGCTTCCTTTGCAGTGTGACAAATGCACATGCATACATTCTGATGTAGATGCTGAATGGATATTATTCAGCCATAACACCAAAACAGGACCACTTCTACAATTTGGGCAAATCCAACACGAAATCCTGACAATAATTAGTTCCAGAAAAACATTCCAGATGTAGACAAAAGCTATCAAGTGGTAGATGCTGTTCATTTACTACTTTGAATGACGGCTGTTCGGCACCTGAGAAAGGCAAACTGCTTGCTTAATTATTTTTTCTGCTTTGGGTGTGTGTAACACCTCTGCCCAGGCACAAACCACAGCCTGTTGCTGTGAGGTTATACCTAAAACATCAAAGAAAAAACGTTTGAGTTTGTGTGTGTATGTGTCTGTACGATTCTCAAGATACCATCTCTGTGGTTTCCTTGCTATAGTTAATACAGGTGACTGCAGCTGAAACTGCTGATATCATTTGGCACGTTCTCTTTTCCCGACATACGCTTCACATGTACACACAAACCTGTAATTATCAACTTCCCCTCTGATCATGCATGATTGCCATTTCCTGCTTCACTTTCCAACCTACCTGTCTCAAATGGGCTTGTGTGTACATCCTCACGCGCACACACACACACACACACACACACACACACACACACACACACACAGAAATGGTTGAGTGTGTAACTTGTTGAGGCTGCCGCTTCCCCAGGGAGCACTGCTGTTTCTGTGACTGCAGAGAAAGACCGGGCAGTAGTTGCTGAAAATCCATTAAATAATCAAAGTCTGAGGGTTCTTGTGCTCAACACAGCAACAGCAGAGAGTTGCTGAGATGTGAAACACAAGTAGAATTGGTCATTCTTAAATGTAATTGGTTACATAACATGTGAAACTGTTGTTTAGACCAAAGATAAACTTAAAGTCCCACTTATTTCCAGAAATCGTAAGTCTGTTTTATTTTAAAAAGTCCAGGCGATAGAGCCAGAAGTCTGAGGTGGAAGCAATGCCAAAACCCAAACTAACCCCACTAAAGCCTGAATGCTAGCAGCTCTAAGCACCGGCTGGTCTCATTCGGCTGGACAAGAGGCTAATGATTACAAACTATGACCAGGTGCAACACAATTAGACCTGCATAGGTCGTTCCATTTTCGATTCCCAGAGAAATGCAACTGTCAGGACACTGCGAAGACCCAAACAGGAACGAATGGTGAATGGAAACATGAATCAGCCTCAAGCACGCAACTGTAGAAACCTTTTTCCCCCCGATGTTGTAATAATGACTTTTAGCTTAGAGTATGTGGGAACAAAATTGTCTGATACCACTCTTGGCATTTCGTACCACCATCCCGACTGTTTCAAACTACAGCTGGTCTCTGTGAAGTGATGTAGCCTAAGCCTAAGTCATTAATTATTGAACTACTGAAAGCCTCCAATGTTTACAGTCACCTACGTTGCTGTGGACCTGATGACACTTGGTATTAACCAATGCTAAAGTGATGCAGGTTACATCTGTCCTTGGCATTCCTTCCTCAGTGTTAAAAAGATTAAATATACATGTAAGCAAGCAGAGGAATTAAACTTTCTCACATTACGATCATTTTGCCAGTGTAAACAGTGGTATAACCATAAAGGCAATTCTGAAAATTGTCCTTAAAACATCATGATAACCATGTAACTGAGGAGGAAAACAACCCCCTAATAGGCAAAATAATTGATCTAAAAGCTGGAATCAGTCATAGAATTTATTTATTCTCTAAAGCAACACGTGTCATCATTCATTTGTCAAACAGACATAAACTGGAAAAAGGCTGAAGACAAGTGACAGAAAGCAGAGCAGTTCAGAGAGAGAAGATCTGCTGTGAAGAAATGAATCATCGCTGCCTCAATATTCCAACTCAGCGTTTGTATTTCATCTCTCCATAGTGTGCACTAATACACGGTGTACTGTACAGCCATGATGCTATATATTTTATGCCTAAAGATTGACATATGTTGACTTCAATAACACCATGCAGTAATGAGGTTTCATTGAACACTTTTGCCAGTTATTTAAATTATACAGTGCTACAACCCTGTTTGCAAATTTCCTAAATATTTATTTTAGTGAATGTCAGCAAATTGAATAGGATGTGCCATTTTCCCTACTGCAGTGAACACACACACACGCACAGATCCCTACACACTCTGTTTTGCTGTACCATGCTTCTAGGAAGGTCACATTGTATGCTTTGTACATTCAGGAGAAGTCACTTGGCTGTAGAAGCACTTTGTGTGTGTGTTTGTGTGTGTGTACATGCATATGACCATACCCCCAATGTGTGTTTAAATGTCCAGTCTGTGCACTGTACGTCCTTGTATACATGACTGCACACATGTCCCAGTTTACATGTGCAGCGCCACATGCATCACTTTGTGCCTCACAGGCTTTCACATGCATCTCTGTGGAGTTTTGTGGAGACTTTGCATGGGATTGTGTCTTATTGCACGTCCACCAACAAGGCTGTTTGTTGTTTGTGTGCATTCGCCGGTCTGTGTTCTTCCCACTGAATCATTGATGAGACTGTTATTCGAATGCTGGCCCTCCTATTTCTTCCCCTTCTGTCACCAGTTAGCCTCTTCCCAGCGCTGCTTACAGGAAAACCAGTATGCTACTGTGACAAAGCGCAGGCAACAAACCTGCCCTGGAAACTGAAAAAAGCAACCGTCACAGTAACTTTTAAGCTTTTCCAGTCATATTTTAGCCCACATGAATGATCAAACTGAAACAAAAAAAACTGCCATAATTTCCACACATTTATTCACATATTTTTGTGGCACAATTCTCTTAGTTTTACTCTTTGGAGATCAGTATGTTAAGAATATGTTCGTGTTACTCTACAGATCAGAGGCGTCTATGTTAAATTAATTTCTTCCACTCCTCGTATAAAATGAGCTTTACTGTTTTAGCCACTTTTGGGGATGCAGGCTTATTCTAATTCTCTTTTATTTAAAGCAGCCTAAGTTAGATTTTGGGAAGTCTGATTCACATGCATATATTTCAAAAGTTATTCAAAAACAGGAACCAACTCTGTTTTTAATTCTCTTCCTGAGCTGCTTTTATTCGACGGTGTAGCAAACAGCAGAAAGAAGGAAACTTGACACACTGGTTGTGAGTCAGATTCACCTAATGAGTACCTGACGTGTATTCTAGTCCACTGAGCCTCCAAACAGGCTGACCCTGGACCCAGTCCAGCCATCCAGCACCTCTGGCTCAAACTGAGGACCCTGTTTTGGTGGGAGCGGTCCTGGATTCTTTGGAGATGCCAGTCTCTTAGAGCCTCCAGAGCAACCGGTAGTTTGTTTTGATGAGTTAATTTAATTCTCCGCAGGAGTTTGACGTCGAAGGGTCCGACTCCAGTCTGCTTTTTAAGGAGTGGATGGCGGAGGTGCGAATGGTGCTGTCATGCACTAGGAAAGACCTGGTCCTGCGTGCACTTTAAAGTGTACACTTAAAAGTGTGTAAGGGGATCGGTGCCTCGGTTGACGCGTGATGTTCGCGGTTGAAACTGGTCCGAGAGGTGTGATGTGTGTTGGCCTTTCAGCAGCCTAGAAAACATTTAACAGGACATTTCAGCATGTGTCCTCATGTGTTGGTTTTTTTAAACATGAGGCCCAATGGCGTTTGATGCCATCTTCACAATGTTCACATCTGCTTTCAACACCACAGCTCGGGTTTACATTCCTCACCTTGTTTCTAATGTTCAAGTCCTTTTCCTGACCCGCTCCACATATTTCATGCCTTGCTGTTTATAGCTGATGAGTGTGAGTATTGTTGTGGCAACGCTTCCTCAGGTCAAGTGCTTGGCATCAGGCCCAAGTGGATTATTCTAATCTACCTTGTTACTGACTACTCCTTTTTTCCTGTCATAGTCACACTTACGAAAGTAGCTCAGCACTTCAGTGTCTGTGTAGACTCACTGTGTTGGTAACAGCACATGGGGAAGTGGTCTGCTTTGTGTACCGGTTTATAAGCTCTCTGGTGGAGGCTAATGGTTACTCCAGAGAGCCCAGAAACCACAGAGTGTGGATGTCTTGTAATATATTCCTGTAAAAAAAATGTGATTTAAAAAAAATGACAGCTGGGCTGAAGCGAATACATTTTTTATTCGCCATGTTAGGGAGCATGTGTGCACCATCCTGAGTGAGCAGGACACAGTAAGGGCGTTTTCACACCTAACCTGTTTGGTTCAGTAAAAATGAACCCTGGAGCGTTTGCCCGGTTAGTGCGGTTTGTTTGGGCAGGTGCAAACACAGTAATTGCACTCGGGTGTGGACCAAAACAACCGTACCGAGACCCTTTAGAGGAGGTGGTCTCGGTCCGGTTCCAAGCGAACTCTGGAGCGGTTCGTTTGTGGTGGGAACGTGATCTGACCTCGATCCGACCCTATCACGTGGTGTACTCCGCAAGTTTGAGGTAAACTGCTCCTGTAGCCAGATGAGCTTTGCATTCTGCGATGCGGCAGAGCCCGTAAACTGTTTCTAGTAGTAGCAGCTAGCTGGAGAACTAACCAGCAATGTTTCTCTCACAGAAATGTGCGCTAGTTCAGAACACTGTATTTACCTTCTTCTTCTTCTTTGGTTTTATTGGCAGACTACAAACCGTCAATGGTGCATGCCACGTCCTCCTCCTCCTGTATCGTAGTGTGTAACATCCCCAGACACATCTGACCAATAAGTGGAGTGAACGTTCTCGCGTGGTTTGCAGTGATGCGTTTAGGATTTTTTTCTGTGTGAAAAGAAACTAAACCAAGTGGAAAACGCTTCAAGTCTACAAACTCAACTGATTCGGACCACAGCAAACAAACTATAGGTTTGAAAACGCCCTAAGTCTACTGCTTATTCACATTTACAATTATGACATTTGGTAGACTCTGTCATCCTGAGCGAATTACAGCGCTGCTCGACTTTCATGATTCAGACAAACAAAACAAAATCAGACCCAGTGAAGACAGATATATATATATATCTGCTTATTCACATTTACAATTATGACATTTGGTAGACTCTGTCATCCTGAGCGAATTACAGCGCTGCTCGACTTTCATGATTCAGACAAACAAAACAAAATCAGACCCAGTGAAGACAGATATATATATATATATATATATATATATTTGGTAGCAATCAGTTCCTCCTAGTGATTAGGTGGCCATAAGGTGCAGCAGGGAGTGAATATGATGACTAGACTTAAAGCTTGAAATCATTGTCTGGTTTAGTTCACTAGAAGCTTTTCTGTCTAAACATGTTAGGGGCTTGTTATTCTGGATTAGAGTTTAAACACTTTAATTAATCAGCAAATATTTTGATAATCGATTAATCCAGGGCTGCAACTAACTAAGGGTTAATCTGCTAATGATCTGATTTTCTGGTTTTATTACTCTTCTGTAATAGAAAACTGAATATCTTTGGCTTTTTCTATTACATGACATCTTAGGAAGAGGACCCAATTGCAGACAGCTCAGGAAATAACAAAAGCACTAGACAACCGTCCTAACACAGGACCGAGAGAATCTCGCACAGAACACATCTGACACAACACTGAACACCACGTAACATAGGGTAATGACCCGACAGGGGACAAAGGAAAAGGACCAGTGCAAATAGGGGAGCGCAAACGAGGGAATCAGAGGCAGGTGCGCAACAAACTACAGGTGAAGCAAATCAACAGACAATCAAGACAAGGGGAGACACTAGGGCAGGAACACACAGGAACCAAGACAGACCAAACTTCAGAATAAAACAGACACGACAAAGTCCACATCATGACATTTAGACTGTTGATTTGACTAAACAAGACATTTTAAGACGTCACCATGGGCTCTGGGAACTTGTGATGGGCATTTATTGCTGTTTGCCGACGTTCAGTAGACCAAAGGATTAATCGATTGATTGAGAAAATAGTTAGTTGCAGCCCTATTCTGGATTGTAATTTAGATTACATTACAAGTTTTTTAAGATAGTTCTGTGTTATGTAGACCTGACCACATCTGCTTGTGTAGTCTAAAGGTTTTCTACCTGTTGTCCGACAAAGGAGTCTTGTGTGTGCTCACTGGTGTGAGAGTTTTGAGGGGTCATCTCACAGCGGGCTAATTAGGACAAGTTAAATCTAGAGGTGACCCTGACCTGACCTACCACCTTTTGTCTCCAGTGTTCTCTAACCTGGATGTGGCAGTCCATCTGTTGTGTGTGCCCACCATTATTTCTTCCTTCCTCTCAAGCAATGTGTCATGGGGCTCATGTGATTCTGGCGTACAGGATGTCTTCATCCATCTTGGTATAAATATTGGACCACACACACCGGAGAGCACCTCCAGGGACCACTGAACATGAGAAGTGTGCGCCTATCTGAGAGTGGGCAGGGAATTGGGACTTGGTGTGTGCATCGACATGCTGACTCTGTATAAATCACGCTGGAGCAGACCGGCTACAGGAATGTCTATGGCTACATGTTCCTTTGTTCCTGGTCCAGCATGTGTTTAGCTTTAGAGTAATCACTAAAATATCAAAATGAAGATGTATTTTAACCATGCATACACTCATACACAAAATTATTATATATATATATGTACAGTGTATATATATATATATATATATATGTACCGCTCAGTAAGTCATGTCAGGAATTCACACTCTGGTTTGTATTGATAATGCAGTCTTATCTGTCTGTGTACACCCAGCTGAGCTTCAGGAAATGTAATAATCAACTGCAGTGATTTTTCCTGTCATAAGGTCTTCTGTTGGTTTTATAGTTCCTCTGGATGGAAATGGTTTATGTGTGCCAGTACACATTGTGGGTTTATTTTGAGACAGTAGATCGGAGGTTGTTTTTTTATGTAATATGGTGTATGAATGGAAATTAGTCTGATCATTTTCCCATTTGAGTCAGGAAGAACAGTCGAAATGGAGGGATCATGAGCTAGTTATAGTTGCATCGCAGCACACATCCAATCAAAGACATACAAATCTTTACATTCAGCGAAATAAAATGAGGGAAAATGGAAAAGGTGTCAGAGCCTTATTCCTGAAATCCGATTCACACCACTGAAGAAGAGAGTGTGAGCAGGCTGGAAAATTAACACTAGCCATTTGCCAAACGCTGGCAGATTTTGGATTTTGTCTCAAAGTGTGTGTTGTCAGTTTGGCAGGTGACCAACAGTGCTGTGGAAGGTCTCTCTATTCTGTAAATCTGTTGGCTGCTGCGGTGATGAACCCAATCATCATGAGGATGATCATCATTAACACACCTTGTCGGATTGGGTGCTTTCCTGATCTACTTTCTGGCAGTGATTCAGGTTCTGTGTGAGCAGCAGTGTGCAGATGACAGTTATGTCTTCAATCAACCATAAAACTGATCTTACCATTAGAATGACTGTTTACACAATAAAAGACTTACAGCTATCTAGAGAGGTCCGGACTCTGGAGCCAACCTGGAAGTTCCAGATAGGGTCGAATAAAGTTAGTTTTTTAATTGATTACATCAGCTAAACAAATCCTGGTCAAATCCTTCCATTATTGTAACCAATTGCACTCCAGATGTTCCACTGCAGGAACCAGGGTCTAAATTAAGTTCCAGGGACATTATTTTACCCCCCAAAAAGTCCCTGCTTGGGGGGTAGTATTTCAGCCACCATTTTAAAAAAATTTGCATCCGTAAACCAGTCTGTTTTTTGTTCATTGTGCTTCGACACAGTGGAGTTACATCTGGAAGCATACGACAGATGCACAAAAATTAAAAAACAGCTGTCGCCTTTTCATACGTCAGAGGACTAATTTGTCAAATCTTCACGGGTCTTTAGACAGCAGCGGAAACGCCGACAACAACAGGCTGAAGGAACCTTTTAGTTCCTTGAAAAGTAGTTCCTGGGACTAAAAGTTCTGGGTACTTTGGGTGGAAACGCAGCTTCAATCCGGAGCAGATGTCAAACATATCCTTTTTTAAATTGGATTACTATGCTAGTTTTAATGTAGGCCCACTTTAGTCTTAGAGTGCACTGTGTAGCTGCATTATGTAGGAAATATAGATATTGAACTCAAGTCAAGATCCAGGAAAATTACTTTGCCACATACTGCAGGTACAGTGTGATATTTTAAGAATCAAAAGTAGTGATGTGGAGGCCTTGATCATCACTGTAATAATCAAGACACTTGTCAATGCAACAGGCGTAAGTGTAAGAGGAACCCCTTTTGTTCAGGCAAATGCACATATACGTACACACTTCAATACATTTTATAAAAATACTGGGGAGAAAAAAATCCTCCCATGTCCCAGATGACATGGGGTACAATGCTCCCCGTCCTTCCTCTTTCTTTTCAAGTTCTGCAATGTTGATACTGTCTGTTCACGTTCATCGATCGGAAGTTTTACCAAGAATACGAGACAGAATGGAAGCTAGGGAGAGAAAAGAGAATCTGGCGTCAGGTTTGCCACCTCCCCCCTCCAACCCACAGATCAGTTTCCGAGTCATCGAGCGTCTAATCTTCACAGTGTGCAAACCAATCCCTCTCCATTGACCCGACCACGCAACTCTACACACTGGAGACCAGACCCAGGGCGTCTGAAAACGAACTTGCGCCCACACAAATGCTCACATATGCGCGCTCAAATGCATTTCACTTGCATTACAAATGAAATCCCCACTGACGTACACACACACACACACAACCTCCCACACTCAAGCGGAAATCTCAAAAATAGTTAACCGTAATTTGTAGGGTTAACACGTACTTTGACTTGTTGTTGATGAATCTGTTTTTAGACAAGCACCACTTACAAGGATGAGGTTTATGGCCAGACCCAGCAGTCCTCACTTTTCCTACAACCATAAAACCTCCTGCATGATGTGCTGCGTAACACTCCAGTTTAGTCACCATTTGGAAAAACAATAAAATACATTCCAAGAAGCTGTAGGAAGCCTTTAATCTCATGCTCTTTCCTTCTTTCAAGCCCATAAATGGATGACTGCTGTCCAGATCCATACGGCATTTTTCTTTTTTTTTTACCGTGCCATCTGCAACCACCTGCTGCTTCAGTTGGCGTGGTTCAGTCAAGTTTTCAGAACGTATTTATATGAAACAATTTGCACAAATATGTTTTTTGCAGAGCTAACAATTTATTTAGAGTTCTCACTTAGACAAACATTGTGTCAGCTCTTCTCAGAGGTGAAGAGGTAGCAATTAGTCCCATCCACTCATTGGCAGTTGGCACTTTACTCCTTTGTGAATGAGAAAGTATAATCTGGCAGAGGACTATCATTTTATGATTTTGAGCTGAGGAACGTGTGGTGTTTGTCTGTGAGCTCGCTGAGATCTTGCTGGCTAGTTGACTCTCCCACCAAGCAGCTGGTGTTCGTCACAGGAAGTTGAGGTTTCTGATTTGAGGCTCTCCTCACATGGAGGTCCTCTCAGAAAGAAATTCTGTTGTCATCATTTTATTTTTTCTTTTGCTCTGTATGATGATTGGAGAAATTTGAGGCTAATTGTAGATGTTTAACTCCACCCTTTAAGTTAATGGCGTGGCCTCTAACTGAGGTTGTTTTGTAGTAGTTCAGGAGACTTTTTTGATGTTAAAATAAGCTGTAGCTCGTAGTGGGCTCTACCCTCATTCCTCACTGATTAAAGGTGGAGTTCATGGCTGTTAAAAAGTTAATTTTATGCTGTAATAATCCCCTAGTCGCTTGGGTAAGACAGACTTTTGCTGCCACCGCGTCCCAAAAAAAGAAAGTTCTTGTTTTTTCATTTTCAATATTAGTATGCCAACTTACTGTGTTAAAGCAAGACTCTTTTCTCAAACAAGTTGGTATGTTGTTCAAATCAGAGGAGAAGAGAAGTCCTATCCTGTGCACATGGGAGAAGTGTGTGTTTGTGTGTGTGTGACGTGTTTTATAGTTTTTGTACTTTTTCATCCGTTAATAGAGGCACATAACAACATGTTGTCATTGTAGTTCAAACTGAATATAAACATTTTTGTTTCAGCGGATTGAATATTGTCGTAATGGAAATGTGCTGTTGTACTTTGGCTATAGACAAAAATTGCACTTGTTATGCCTCCCAAGAGACCTTTTCACTGCCGCTGCGCTTGACTTGAAAGACTTGGACTGCTTTCCAAACAGGATGCAGGTTAAGTGGGTTGTAGTTCCTTTAGGAGTGGGAATTTGACAAAGAAAGCTTTTGAGGTAGATCACTGACCCTGCTCGCTCCTACCATGTCTTATTTACTCTGAACTTCACATTTAACCTCTTAGCCATCTACTCAACCGCTTACTTTACTTTAGTTGGCGTCTTGCTGCGATCTATGGGGATGCAGGTTTTAAAAGATTTGAATTAACTTTCAAGAAACATGGCCGATATTTCATTTAGGAGAATATGATATTAAGATACGCGTGTCCTGTCTTGATTCTGTCCATAAATCACTGTTGAAGAAGATTACTGATGCAGGTAAAATAAAAACGAATGTCAAGGGATTTACAAAAACATAATACACATCTGCACTGGCAACAGAATCTAAAAAACAGTCAAAACAAAAAAAATAAAAGTGAGATAAAAATGTCTAGTGGAGTGCAGAATCATGCTCTACCATGCTGCTCTATCAGGTTGTGTCTTACTGTTTATCGTTTGAATACGGGCACGTACTGTGTTTTGCTAAGGCATTATTTTTTCGTGTACAGGGAGATCCCTGTGCTTTGCCCTCTTCACTGTGCAGTAATATAACCATTATTTATTCAATCACGCTTTGTTTAGCACCTAAAATAGAAATAGAAACCTGACCTGGGTGTCACAGGAAGTAAAGGTGGGTGGGAGCAGGTATGTCGCTGATATTACCATAAACCGCTACCTTTACCATTAAAGCATCTTTGTAAATTCAAGTGGAAAGTAGGCTAACACCCACTGTCTCTCTGAAGTGGCTAAGTAATATCATGTTTCTCACAGTTAGAGGGCACTGCTTCTGCTAAATGAACCAAGACAGCAGCTAACGATTTTCGTGATTGTTCATGATTTCTTTTTAAATAATTGTTTAAACTATAAAATATCAGAAAATAATGGAAAATTCCTTTCACAACAGCCCAAGGTGACGGCTTGTACTTTTTGTCCAACCAACAGTCCAAAATCCAAAGTTATCCAACGTACAATGATATTAAACAGAGAAAAGCAGCAAAATATCAAATTTGAGAAACTGGAATCTTTTTTTTTTGATAAACAAAATTTCTGTTAATTAATTTTCTTTCGGTCTATTAATCTTTTCAGCACTGAAAAGAACAAGAATTTTAACTGAAGGTGTATTTTCACTTTAGTCTCGTCCCAAGCACACTTCAATAAAGCAGATGTTTGCTTTCACAGAGACATGAACATCAGCCTTCCAGGTGAATAATGTCTTTTTTCGCTCCCTACACCATACTGTTCCATTAAAAGTATGCTGAATTAGCTATCAGCAGTTCCTGTTTGCAATGTACCCATAGATGTACAGACTGTCACTGGATTACTTTAATGCTGAAGGAAACTTAAAAACATGACATTTTCCTCTGATTTCTAAGCAGATTTCTAGACGTTTATTCACAATGTATGACTTAGACTGAATCTAGAAATGTGTGTGAGTGTGTTCAGATTCGTCTGAGTTACAGTATGACTCCGAATTTTGACACAAATTGCAGCAATCAGGCGCTAGTGGTTTTTAAGTAGCTTAATTGCCTCCATGAGCTGTGTGTCGCATCCACTGCTGCTACTGTTAACCCTGCTGGTGAGTGAGCCAAACTGCAGTAACTAACACCTGCCCCTTTCTTCTCACGCAGTATCTTCATAGCCTCCCACCCTCCGTGCCTTACAGTTTGAAAACCTCTGTTCTACTTTATCTCACAGGTGGCACCCTGCTGAATGTCAGTAGTCCATTTTAAGTCCTGCTCTGCCCATTTTTTATTTGACAGCAGACAGTACTCTGTGTTTTTTGAAAATGTTCTATCTCTTTGGTTGCAGACTTGGCTTTGGCACTTGTGTAACTTTATCTGACCAGGACTGTTACCCAGAACTGAGCACCGCTCTGTAAAGTGAGCTGTGGGCATGAGACAGGAAATCGTACTACAGTGGTACAATACAAATGTTTTGTGTACACATAACACCAAAAAGTTAAAGCCCCCCCATCTCTTTGTGATAAAGGGGACAAGCCATTTGTCACGAGGGAGACTGAAGAGGAGGGAAAGGTGGGGAGAGACTTTCTGTTTTCGGAAAATTGTTGTTGCTGTAAGCTTTTGAAGAAAACGTGTGTTTCTGCTGCTTAGCATGGAACAGCTGGGGAGCTCATAGGCTCTCGTTTGCAAGCTGCACATAATGAACATGAAAGGTGCGAATCGCCTAAAAGCCTCAGAGTGTTTGAGGATGTGGTGAGAGCCTGTAATACTGGGATGATTAGGTATCTGATGACCTTCTTGATGGACGGCTGTGACAAAGATCACAGCAGCCACAAGTTAAGAAGATGAGCTTGTTTTTTTCCCGTCCCTTAGACACATACCCGCACTAACACAACAACTGTCATCCACTTTCAGCCTACATTGTCTTGATACCTAGTTTTCGCCCAGCAGGCAGAATATCAGTAGCTCTTTGAGTGTCCTAACAAAACACAGAATAAGTGAAAAAATAACCTGCAGGTTTCCTAACACATTGTGGAGACAGATGGGTAATTTGCAGACACATGACTATGCCGTCCCTTTCAGGAAAAGAAATGTGAGAAAAAATCTTGGCACTAGAATACAGAGAAAGGAACAGATTATTACAGAATTATTATATTTTACTTTGAAAATAAAGACCAGTTTGTTGCCTATTTCACATAGCAGCCCACTGCTTCATATTAAATAGGTCCACATGTCCAGAAAGCCAGAAACATGTCATCCTTTCAGAGTCTATGCCAGGCATCTGTTATTATTTATTGATCTGATGACCCACTTTACCAGAAGGATACCATTACCACTTTCCAGTAATGAAGATGTTACACTGTGTAGGAGGTCCTGGTCTAATCAAACCTTTGGTTCCGTCCCTGACCTGGAGCCTGATGTGGGCTTTCTTCTTTCACACAGTTTGGCCCTGTTTGCTAACGTTTTTGGACATTTTTTTAACATAATTTGTTGTTGTTTTATATCCCATTTTACATCTGTTCCCAGTAAAACAGGTTCAACAATCCAGTTTATATCAAAAGCTCACTGCCAATACTTTTTGTTTTTGTCAGTGATTAGTCCATCGTCAGAAAATTAATCAATTAATCGACTATTTTGGTAAATTATTAATTGTTTCAGTCATTTTTCAAGCAGAAATGCCAAATATTCCCAGCCTCTTAAATGTGAAACGTACTGCTTTTCTTTGTCATATATGATGGTAAACTGGAAATCTTTGGCTTAGACTATTGGTTGGGCAAAACAAGGAATTGGAATACTTTTACGATTATTTGAGAAAGTAATCGACAGATTAGTCGATAATGAAAATAACACATACCTCTTTTTGCACTTACTTTATATATGAGTTTACTTTTATTTATTTATTTTTACGTAAAGCCTTATCATTCTTCTTCGGCCATTTAACATTTTAACATCCCCCGATGTTTATTGATCCTTGTTTTTATTATTATCATTATTATTATGAACAATTTAAATGTTTGTCATTGAAGCTCCTTCCCTGGCCAGTTCTGTGTTGGAAATTAAGGATTTTAATTGCAGTAAGGCTTGTTGAAAGCGTCGCAAGTACAAAAACTGGGAAAACTTCATGTTTAAGTACCTTTGGCAAATATAAGCTGTCTTCGGCATGTAGGTGTCAGGTGTGGGAAGTATGGGAAGTTCTTGGCTGGTTATGAATCAGGACCTACCTTTTACCTCTGCCATGCAGTAGACTTAGCAGATTAGTTATCAGCATACTGTAGTTCCCTCTTTAAGTTCCTCTTTGTCCATGACCCTGTTAGAGTATTTTCTGACCCATTTTTGGTTCCTGACCCACCAGCCGAGAAACGCTGCCTCGGGTTACGTTGTTTGTTTCCACTCAGCCACGCTTTGTAATCCTGAAAGTGTGTCACCCTTTGACTTACCACAGCACCTTTTCAAGCATCACACACCTTTTAACTCAATATGAAAGAACTCTGTTTCCCTGCGTGTGGCTGTGTGTTGCTGTTGCATATACAGTATGCTAAATAGGACAGTTTGACATGTTGCACGATGTTATGGCGATTCATTCAAAAGGAGAAGTGCAGCTGTTACCCTGCTTCCATGTTAACATGTGTATGTTTGCTTCTGCCTGTGTGCAATGCATGTACATTGTCATGTGTTGTGCTCTGTTGGCAGCCAGTGGGAATGGCAGGTGTCGTCCGTGCCACCTCGCAGTTTTATGAGAGCTTTTTGTAAGTGTGAGGTTTCTGTTCCTGCTGTCAGCAGCACACTGTTACAATCCCTGACCCCGGCCAGCAAAGTCAGTCTCCCTGAGCTCTAGATCTATTGTTGTAGGACTGTGTGTCTCGGTAGCTAAGCAGCAGTTGGCATGCGGCCACACTGAGCTCTGTGTCATGCAGTATTGCAGCGTCCGAGAGCTTAATCAGATACACACACACACTTAAAGAATTATATACACACCCATGCATATAACATGTGCACTAGGGATGCCAATTTTAAGGAAATCCCTCAGCCATTTTAATGATCAATAATTTGAAATACAAAATGCATGTTTTTCCTCAATGAAAGCCTCATTTAAACAGTTGACATGGGTTGTTTCACAGCATAACCCAAGTGAATTAAGTAGAGAAATCAAAGATTAAATTAAAGAAAATAAAGCGGCCCCTCCACCGGTCATTATTGTTAATATAAAATGTCGATTAGTGGAGCTTTGAATATTAAAACAGACATCGTTAGTTAGATGGAAATCCCAGTCTCTGATCCCAAACTCTTCACCATACTTTTGGCTGCTTTGCATATACGATGCTGTACCGAATAATGGGACCAGTATGAACATTATTTCCAGGGAGACTGGGCCGGGTGAGTTGATGTCTTTGAGCTACGCAGGAGAAAGCAAGGAGGAAGACTGTTTGTGATCGACAAATTCAGGGAGTCGTGGGCTCTGGGGAGAGGCAGCTGCTGTTTTTGTTGAGCTCTTGATAACAGTAGAGTTGAGACAGAAAAATAATTCTGCACTCTGGACATAACAGGACCCATCGCACTCAGACCTATTTTTCTTTTGGTCTTCAGTGTCTGGATCTATAGGTAAAAATCAATTCCTGGCAAGTCAGCCAACAGCTCCCTCGACACTGCTGACTGTGTGCACATGTGAATGTGTGTGTACAGAGAGGATTTCACATGCACACAGTTTACAGCATAGTGTTTTAGTAAGCACTGACAATGCTGCGTGTGTGTGAGTATGTGGGATTAACTCCTTCTGTCAGCGGAGCAGGTAGGGCTCAGGCTTACATCGAACACACCCGTCTTCACCTCCCCCCTTCTTCCTGCACACTCTTCCAGTTCCTCCATTTTGCTTTTATTGCCTCTATCCGGAATAAAACATCCGTCCCTCCACGCCGACCTCACTGTCCTCTGTCAGAAAAACCTGAAAAGATTCACAACCGTTCTTACCACCTGCTGAAGTCTGTTATATATATCCATAAGAGGTTTCTGGATGAACTAAATGAAGCGCTTGTGTTAACTTAAATGTGTAGAACCCTGATGTGCCTGTGCCCACCACTGTTTCATCTCCACCCTCTTTTTTTTCTCTCACCGTGTGCGATGAAGCTGTTTATAGTTCACAGATGTTGTGGTGTGATACACTGAAAATAGATCTATGATCTAACACAATGTTAACACTTTGGGAGCAAGATATTGGGATGTGAGTTATAATTAAAAGGGTTACTTCTTCAAGTGCGAGGCAGTGAAACAGTTTGAATGATTGTTTAGGGAGCGTGAATATGTGACCTTTCACCTATAAGATATCGAAACAATTTGATTCTCTAAGGAGGGTTTTTGTTACAGGATTCAGTTCCTTAGATTTCTTTAATTATATGTTAATTTAAGCAACTTGTCTTGTTGGTTAAGTATCATTTCTCATGGATAAATGTGTTATCCTCATCGCCTCACTTTCATATATTGACATATAGAGGTTTTTTAAGACTTTTCGAGGACTCTCCACACACGTTTTGTTTTCTCTCTCTGTCAGAATAATGGTGTGCTTAGACAATATGTCAACATGAACAATAATTCACCAGTAGTCCAGTCTTTCTCCAGCCGCCAAGTGAGCTTGTGGCCCAATAAAAGTTCACCAAAGCTGAACTCAAGGAAGCCTTTCCTTGCCAGCTATGAAAACTATGTAAATATACTGTCACCTCAACAAGTGGACAATGAAATGTTAGCCACAATCAAGTGTTTCCCCCCCGTGTTAAATACTGGAATATTCATTTACTGGAATATAAATCTTAAGAGTGATGCATGAAGATAAGTTGTCTTCAGTGCAAAGTGTTTGTGCTTTTTAAAGCTTTTCTTTCATCAGATATTTAGCAAGTAACGACTTTGTAGCTGCTCGATACCAAAGTTGGAAACTCCATCATCGACCACAGTGTATCAAAACATGTAAACCCATAAGCTAAGCTGGTGATAGTGTAAACACCCTGTGACTTCCTGTTTCTGTGTGGGAACTGTTTGTGTGTATGCATGCACCTTCAGTATCGTGCAAAGAGGACTCCACTGAGCCTGTGGGCTGGAGAAGTGATTGACAGACTGGTCAGAGAGATTGGAAAATTCTGTTTATTTCTGCAGAGCATTGCAGTGTGCATACTGTTTCATGCAGGCTAGATCACAGAAGACATTCTAAACAACAGTTATAGTTGTTGACATTTTGTGAAATATGTTTGTTAATTTTGAGAGTTTAGATGACAAGATCGATACGTATGTCTGTCCATAAAGACCCAAAGTGAAACTGGAACTTCTGGGTTCTGTTCCAGAAGTAAGAAAGCCTCATTCAAAATCCCATATACAATTGAAATAAATAACGAAACAGGATAAGGGCTAAACATCACGGCTCGACAAAAGAGGTGAATCCATAGGTGAGTTGAGGAGCCGTGGCTAGCTCAGACATGTCTGTAATAACAGCAGGACAGAGAGGAGCAAACGCTGTAAAAGTTTTTAGACAGCAGCGATTACAGCTAAAAAGTTGAAAAAATTACATTAAAAGAGAGAGTGCATGTTTTCATGGGAGCTGTAGTTTTTTTGTATGTAATTGCTCATAAAGTAATCTTTGTTTAGCTAATTCACAAGGGTTTCAACTTCTTATAGCAAGTGCTGTTTGTTTTCAGAAATACCGCTGAAAGAAATGAATGAGAGATTGCATTGAGTTACAGAAGCTAGTGGAACAGAGGCTTCAGCTCTCTATTAAATATAAGACTACAGCTAGCTGCCGGTTAGCTCACCAATTAAATGATGAATTATCGTTTTCAACATGTTAGTAAGTGATCGTGCTGGTAGGCAGATTTTGTAACCATTGGACAGAGCCAGTGTTTTGAAGTCTTGTCTCTTGTTTCCCGTGTGTTCCTGCTCTCGTGTGTCTGATTGTCTGCACCTGTTCCCCGTTACACACCTGCCCCGGATTCCCTCGTCCGTCCCTTCCCTATTTATACCAGTCCCTATCCTTTGTTCTGTTTGGGTTTATTGTGTGCTGTGCCCTGTTTGGATGTGCCAGTGTGTCTTTACCTGCCTGTTAGCCTGCTTGCTAACTTGCTGAAGGAAATAAATCCTTGACTTGGTTTGAGCCTCCGCGTCTGTCTGCTCCCCCGCCCTAACAGCCAGGCTAGTTCCCTCTAGTTCTAATAGTTCCCTATTTCTACTTAATGTTTATTTGTATAGGGGCAAGTATGTAGCATAAACCAATGCCACACACCATAACATTCATAGCCTAAGTTAATTTGCAATGCCCGTCCCAAGATGGGCCTTTAAAAACATGAAACTCAGCAACACATACACAAGAGACAGTACAAAACACAGGCTCAACAATAGGTACATACGTTAAAAACACAAAACTCAAATACAGACAAAACAATACAGGACACAAACTAATTTGTTTTCAGTCTCGATGCTAACCTAAATCTGTCATGGGTGATAAAATGATTTCCGTTTGTTAGGAGGAGTTTGTTCAAGTTGTTGCTAGACACTCAGAAGACATCTGGTAAAGTTTCGAAATGCTCGCTGAACACAGGTGTCTCAATATATGTTATAGGTTGTTGTATTTTGATGAAGGGTATATTGTCCATTTTTGATGCCTCACAAATAATATAATGCTTACTTGGAAGGCCTCTGTATAAATTACTCCCACTCGGTCTGATGGGACTGTATCAGCCTTCGTGCTCTCCGGTGCTCAGTAAGTGTGTTTAGGAAGTCCCCCACTCATCATCAAAACACTTCACTTCCTATGCTTTATTCATGTGTGGTTTTGCATTCTCTTAGCAGAGCTCTGGGAATTGTAGGAGAAATATTCAGCTTCACATGAGGTGGACTGCCTGGAAGTGAAGTGATGATGTTATTGTTTTTTATTGTACTCTTATTTTAAAGATAGCTGGTGAGTGAGAGAGAGGGACGAGTTTAACCTAAACCCATGATGTCGAGATCTTCCTTAGCTTGTTGTAACAGGAAGTCCATCCTCTCCTTTTTCTCATGCCTTATTTTCTCACACATGCTTTTTCTGTTCTCTGCTCCTCGCTGTGATTTCCTGTGTATTTAGAAAGCTGTGTGTGTGTTTGAGTCATTCTCTGAAGTCAGCATCAACACCTACCTCACTCAGCAAGAGGAATATGGCACATGTACTGCCTACCATAGTCATGTCCCCAATTTTTATTTGAAACTTTGCAATAAAATCTTGGGAGGTTGAAGAGTGTGGGTTTGCATTCTGCATTTGCACCTTCTGAGCAAATTTAAATTGGCTCTAAATATCTTGGTTAAAATTAGGCTACGTGCGGCTTGAAGCGATACTTTTGCTATCCTCGTTTTCTATTCTCACTATTTGAAATGCCCTTTACCCTTTGTACTGTGGTCCTCGTCACTGCAAACTCCACATCTGGGGAAGAAGTAGACAGACATGTGCCTGCTGCTTCTTTTTCCCATCAGTGAGGAGCTTCAATGGGACGGTTTAGTACGAAGGGGGTTCATGATGTCCTAGAGGTCCCATCTCTCCCCATGAAAGCCCCCTGACCAACCAGTAGTAGTTGCTAGTACAGTGACAAAAATTTGATCCAAGCACAACACTTGCATTTGAACAAGTAGCTGGTTAACAATTCCTGTCCTTAGCGGGCGTTGAGACAGAAAACAGCCTTGCGTTTAAAAAAATGTAAGGGGTTGCATTGATGGGGACCTGCTGTGCGACCCAGGAAGTCTATCTTGAGCAACAGATCCACAAGTTTGAAGGCCTGTCAGACGCCAAAACTCTGCACAGTGGCTTAAAACACTATTAGACGGGATTTTACAACTCTGGAAAGCTATCACAGTGATAATTAGTTTATGTTTTGCCACAACAACCTGAGGTAAACAGTAGAAATATGATGTTTATGTTACAAAGTAATTTAATTGCACATATTTGATTGACCAACACCAGCTCATTATCAGATGACGTTGCATTGCATTACGGAAAAAGATGAGCCAGGTACAACTTTTTTGCTGGATAACCCTGCGCTGTTTTTTTGTTTGTTTTTTTGCTGGAGAACCAACACACCCCCCTCATTCAAATAAATCAGGGTTTGTTTTTTTCATGCAGAGCTGTTGTCTTTCTGAATATGGCCTGCATCATAACATGTGCTGTTTACACACAGAACTGATGTTAAATCACATCTAGTATTCAGTGGAAGGTTTTCAGGAGGTAGAAAAGCTAGCGTGATTTTTGTTGTCATGAGAAACTGTGAGCTCTATCCACACGCATAAAACTAAACATCAACTGAAATCTCTAGCAATCGAAATATAGAAAACATGCTGAGTTTTCAGACCCTGTTTCTTCCACTTAGGCCAACTTGAGTAAAGATGCTAATCTTTGTGTTAATCCTTTCTCTGTCACTCTGCAGGGCAGGACAAGTGGCTCTGCGACGGACACATGAAGCATGAGAGGGTGGAGCTGAGGCTCAGCTGACCCTTCCCCTTTCCTACTCCTCCTTTCCCCCCCGTGCTCCATTCGATCAGCACCTCCCCCCTCCCTTCCCCTCCTTTCCCCTTCCTGTCTCCCTCGCCCTGTTGGATCTCACCCGTCTTGCCTCCCCCTCTGCCTCCACGCCTCAATCAGCCGTGCTCAATGTACTCCCCGGAGCAGGAAAACATCTCCACCACCGCCTCCACCAAAGTGCCAGTGAAGTATGGAGAGCTCATTGTGCTGGGGTAAGCAACAAGTTACAGATACTCTTCATTACATCCAGAACACACCACCGTGAATGTATCCTAACTTTCATCTTTTTTCACTTGCATCAGTTGAATAAGCTTAAATATGGCCCAATAAAAGTCGACCAAACCAGGATACTAACAGCAAACCCCAAATTACCGTGATACAGTCTGAACACTATTTTTTGTATATTTGATGTGGCTTTGTATTGTTCTTTTGTTTACACTATATGCTGGCTCATTATAATTAAAGAGATAATCATAACTTAGGAACAATGGAAATAGTGTTGACAAAGAGAAAAAGAGCTATTTGCTGTGGTAAAAGACCAAGTGTCCCGAGGGTATATACAGCATGGATTTAGAAGCACTTTGATTGATCAGTTAACTCGCGGATATCTAATGCTTTTCCAGAAAACAACGTAAACAATTATTTATATTTTTGTCCAGTTGCACAGGTTCATGCACTGAGAGTATGCATACAGTTAGGACTGTAGGAGCCAGAGTTGAGCCAACATGTGATGAAGCACATTACTTGATATGTTACAAGATGAGATCAATTTTGGCCAGGGGCAGCACCGGATACTCATCATAAACACCTTGGCCATCTCTCACCCTCCAGAGATTTGCTTTGACTCAAGTCCACATACTCAGCTGTAGGAAAAACCCTCTGCACCACCCTGCATCTCCAGCATAAAAGACATACAACTACACACACACTCACACACACACTTTCTCCAATAACAACTGACAGTGAAGGACTTCCTTTATTTGTCTGTCTCCTGTTTATTCCCCAGAGGGCTATCCCACTCCGCTCCCCGTCCCAGCCCACTCCACAGAGGAATGCAGATGTCGGAAAGACTCCTTACACACACACACACACACACACACACACACACACACACACACACACACACACACACACACACACACATACACATACATTTTTAATGCCTCACTAAGACACACAGTTGGTTTCACAGTTGACTCACAGTTTGTTGTTCTGGGTTGTGCTGGAGCCGTATTGTCAGGGAGATGACCGTGGAAATTTTTCCTTAGTGGAAAAACACAGTGAGCAGTAAACGCAGTTCCATGCCTTTTACAAGGGAGAACCCCAGTTTTCCGTTCCGCTCTGCTTTTTCCGCTCCTAGTTTTTGATTCTAGGTCAGGCCACCCCTTGACGACTTGAGTAGTCAAACTCTGTGCTGCAAGGAAGGCTGCTCTAAGTGTAGCGAACACTTTAATACGCATTACAGTGTGCTTTGTGTGTGGCCTCTAACTCTGACATTAGTAGTATGCTCTGTCCTCTGACCTACTCCAGGGTAGTCAATCCATCACTTTACTATCAATAACCTGTGATTTATGCCATATAAAATTCACATAAGGCCATGACAACAATGTTCTTTTCGCCCATTTAAACACAAAACACGGCTTTAATGTAGCTACTAACATTGAGAGAAGAATCTTAAAGGGTACAAACGGTGATATTTGTTGCCGTTCACCTATTATATTAGCATCATGCTGTGACACCAATGTGAAGGTGCTCTGTGGAGTTTTCTTGTAAACAAACAAAAGTTGTGTTTTCATTCAGCGTTTCTCACCAAATGTGTATCCTTGAGGCCTGACAGAAAACATTTGCAAAGCCAATTTTTTGGAACATTTTAAATCGTGCATCATTTGCATCCATGTTTGCTAGCTTGCAGTCTTCATCTTCCTCATCTTTGTTGGTGCACATTGCTACGCTTCTTTGGACGGTATCGTGACCGTTGATTGGCGGAAACTGTTAACGTGAAAGCAGTGGCAGGAATGTGCATCATGTTGTGTGTGTCCAAACAAATCGTGGAGCCACTCTTTAAAACATTGCGCTCCATAGCGCTCAAAAACTCCACAGGTGGCTTTAAGTCGTGGCATGGCTACAATGCAGAAAAACACCAAACTCTCACAACCAAAATCATGGCATGCAATTGCAGAACAAACACAAAAGCAGTAAAAATGCATTCTACTGTGTCAGGTCCTAAATTCACACTTGATTGTACAGAACTGATCAAATGATCTAGCTTGAAGCACACCTCTCCACAAGTTGAGTCATGACTTGACACGCCACAGGTTTGATGTACATGTAAGGCCACATGAGCAATACCGAAACTGTGACCGTTGAGTCACCCTGATAATCTGATCAAACTGATTTCTGTTTCACTTCAGTTTCTAATATATAGATATGGGCAATGATTCAGACGCTAACAATGAAAAAATAGTATCAGCTGAACTGTAGCAGTAGACAAAAGAAAAACTGTTAACTTTTGTCATTGAAATCTGCTTTCTGTGTGCAGTAATTATACTTATTTGGTTAGTTTTAGTTTACTAGGTGAAGAACAATTGCTGTAAATGACTTCATGATTTAGCTAACTAATCAGCTCATCTGTGGTAAACTCCACCCAGCAGACTGAAACAAGTGCTTGGATTTAATTGAGATTCCTGTGTGACTAAGAACAGGCTCGCACATGCAAACACTAATGGAGAAGACCCATCAATAAATCGCAGTGTTGTGTCTGGCCTCCTCACTAACCCATCATTACCATGTTTGAAGCCCAGTGATACTAATGGCCTAATCCAGAGAAATGCTGCAGCGTCTCTGGGGACGATCTGTTTACAGGCGTGCTGGACTTCCAACTGTGACGTCACTGGATACATTGCTGTCCCTCCAAATCCATCTCTGTCTGTCTATATACGTGTGTGATTCTGTATTAACATAGTAATTATGTATCATTTGCAGTGTCCCACACTTTACAACAGTGCAGCTGTGTTGCTTTGGCAGAATATTTTTAAGACATGTATATTCACATATGGAGATGGAGCTCTTTGAAAGACATGTTTATATATTTAGTTTGGCAATAAGACACATTTTAACATCAGTTTTTGGTGTTTAATATTGACTTTATAACTTTTAAACACTGTATGTTTAAAATAAAATACACTTTTACATATTTGGCAGCCTCAGCGTTTAGTCTAATAAGCTTGTAATGTTGACACATGTAAACAGAGACACAGAGAGTGACTCAGCCATAGGCAGTAATTACCCACACAACCTGTCTTTATGTTTTTATAGGTTTACTGTATAAGTGGTAGCTTGTTGCTGCTCACTGAGCTTTAGTTTACTAGAGTTTGGAGGGAACACACACTCACACACACACGCTTGTTCCTAATTGTGGGAATTGAAGAATACAGTGTATGTAGTGTAATGTTGTCTGCACACACGGACTAACTTTTTCTGGTGCCTCACTGTATGAACAACCTGTAAATGCACACACACATTAACACACACTAACTTGTTTGGCCTTTCTACCGTTGTTCTGAGCATATTTGGATACATGTACGTGCACTCACACATTACTGCGAACCATGGGAACCTGGGTTTGAACTGCCAGCAACACTGTGAGCTTTCTCTGGCAGACTGCCCTGCCCTCTCTCTGGATACGGGCTAAACTTCACCATGGTTACGCTCTTGCCATGGTTACTCTTGCCAAATGTTGCTGTGGATCTGTTCTCTCACCATGGTTACTCATAAACCCTCCCAGCGTCGTTTGATCCCAGCAGATCTGCGTTTTGCCTGTAGGCCTGGGCGTCCTTACAACCTGTCTGTGCCGTCTATACTGGACTCAGTGCAATGGGCGGTTTCATTCCTGGAGTCTGATTGGACAAAGACAGGTTCCAACTGTGCTGAGGTCCCACACAGCATAACTAGTTCTGCTGTACCATTGTAGTCACAGCGTTTTCTCGTTTTTTTCTTCTACATGTTTATTACTTTAAAGAAAACTTTTCACATGCGTCTGCAGTCCTGATTTAAAACAATGAGCCCTTGATTTCTGTATGTGCTTACCCGCGACTGTGACTAATTTCGTATGACTGCTTTTTTGACATTGTCGCTGTGTTGTCCAGTATTTGTAAAGTTTATCACTGGATTCCTGCTTTTGTGCGAATCTGAAAAGTTCTGAAACCTTGAACTTGTCAAGAAAGGTAGTTTTTTTATTTGCTGACTTAGTCTTTAGTAGTAAGTATTTAGTATCATGTTTCAGACCCCAAACTTGGGTGAGAATTACTGCCTTTTTTAAAAATGGCAAATGAATAATAAACATTAGCTGAAATCTGAAAGGAAGCAATTTAATCTCTGATCATGTCTGTGCCGTGTTTTTCTGAGGTATCACGTTGCATTTATTGCAGTTTAGTATAATTACAATATATCAGCGGAGCAAGAGGAGTCCGTAACTTCTGTGGCTTCTAGATGTCATAACAATGTTAAAGTAGCGAGTGTTGTTTATGCATGTGGTAATGTTTATAAAGCTGCAGTTCTGTTAACTGGAATATCACTTCACACTGGTACTGGCTTATCTGAAACATCTGTGTGCAATAAAGAATAAAACCTTGTGTAACCTCTGTATATTCAGAAAACGTCAACTGGGTATGCTTGCTGTTTCACAGCAACCGATATATTCATATACAAACATTTATACCTGGAAACCCAAAGTACAGCTACAGTGTTTAAATCATTGTCTGCTATAGCAAATGTGCACTTTATTTCTCCATCCAGGGTTTTTTTAAATTTAATTCCTATACGTATCCACTCATTTTGCTTTTGTTAATCAATTAATGTTGTTTATATTATTGTATTTTATTGTTGTCAATGAGTACGTTGATTTTTATGAATGCTACTTTTTTGGGAGGGATGAACCCCTTTTCTTCCATGTTACCTCGTTATCTAAGCACTACGATAACGTAATCAGCTGCAGACGGGTCAGTTCTCAGAAACACACAAGCACGCTGTTGATGTACTGAAAGGTAGACGGAGATGATGAATGTTTTCTTACTTTAGGATATTAAGCAAGACACACACAACACACTCTTACAGAGACACAACAGCACAGTCACAGTGTTGTCGGGAGTCACAGAGACTCCTTTCTGTTGGAGGGAACACCTCTGTTTATTCTCCTTTCCTCAGCCATGCATCAGGCTAAATGAGTCTCTTTGTGTGTTTATTTTCTCAGCCTTTCTGGGGTTATGTTTGGAGGGCTTTGTTGTTTATGGGACATGATGTGCTTTTAAAAAAAAATAAAAATGTAATCATGTATGATAAGTATAGGCTGCTATTTGTGTGTGTGTGTGTGTGTGTGTGCATGCTTGTATCTTAGGGGCATGGAGGGAGTGCACCAAGCATTTTCCACAATGACTGTTTTTCCAGTGTATTATACAGCTGCTGCTCAGGCAATAATGCCCTATTGTTTTGTGTGTGTATATGTGTGTATGTTTTTGTGTGTGTGTATGTGCAGGTACAATGGCTCTCTGCCCAATGGAGACCGAGGCCGTCGTAAAAGCCGTTTTGCACTTTGTAAGAGACCAAAGGCAAACGGCGTGAAACCCAGCACAGTTCACATCGCCTGCTCTCCACAGGCAGCCAAGGTGAAACACACGCACACACAATTCAGTATCATTAAGTCATCCCAGGGATCGCAAAACTACAGTCATCGAAACCCTACACATCAGCAGTTTCAGTCCTTTTTTTCTTGAACTGAAAGTTTATGTGGGTTTCATGGTTAAAGTGTTCATGAAACATAGAACAAACATATAAAATAATAAAGAAAATACAAATGTATGAGTTAGAAAATAGCACTCTTATCTCCTTATCTTAAAAACAAAAAAAGGTCGTCTAGGTGTAGGGTTTTGTTTGTCTGACAGCATCAAATAAAACACACCCAGTTCGGTGGATGTGGCTTTAGCTGCTCCACCAAAGGCTTTTGTGAAATTCTGTTTGCTTTTTGTTCTGTGATATTAAAGTATCACACACACACACACACACCCCATCGACACGTCAGGAAAAGGACAGAGTTCAGCAAAGCTTCCCTGTGTTAGCAGAAAAAAAGGAAAACAAGCAGGTACAAGTCTCGGTCGAGGTCTAAAAGGTATTTGAACAATGTTTTTTACACAGCGTTTAACTGGAACACGCTGAAGGTTTATAAGAGAAACAACTGTGAACGGTGCCGTGGAAGGTAACAGAGCGTTTTCTAAGCACATGTCCGTGTGTTTCCATCATCAGTTATAAGGCCGCCCAGAAATCATCTGAAATCTGTTGAACAGGTGTGTGTGTGTGTGTGTGTGTGTGTGTGAGAGGACCTTTTGCTTTTTTGGTTTAACATCTGCACTTCATGGATTCTCTGTGGACACACACTTTTGTACTCTCGCTCACACACACACACACACACACACACACACAGGTCAGGCTTTCAGCTGTGATAATTTAAAGAGACTGGAAGAGTGATTGTCCTTTTCTGTCCTTTGGATGGTCCTGACTGACCGACAAGATGTTGAGGCTGCGATAAGTCCAGCTAGTGACTGAACTCTTCACCCACCCCACCCTTCCTATGTCTATCTATTGTTCTCTGTAAGGATCAGGGAGCAGATGTCAGAGGTGGTTTTGCTATAAAGCATATTCAGGTTCAATGCTCGTGCACATTTTAAGTGAAGGGTTTGATTTGAGAGCATCTAAAGGTCTTTGCTTTTATCTACTCTGTATTCATCTATCCTTTCTTCCTTCTGTCCCATCAGGCCATAAGCAACAAAGACCAGCACAGCATCTCTTATACTCTGTCTCGAGCCCAGACGGTGGTGGTGGAGTACACCCATGACAGCAATACAGACATGTTCCAGGTAACAAGCCCCAACTTTTACCACCTGGACTGGGGTTTTTACAACCAATTACAGTCTTTGTTTTTTCCACTGCACTGCTGTATTCACCCTTACAGCTTAAATAGAGGTTAGTAATAGAGCTGGACTATTGATTGTGTTAGAGCAGAGGTTTTCAAACTGTGAGGCACGCCTTCCCAGGGGGACGCGAGAGAGTTGAAGGGGGACGAAGAGGGAGAGGCGTGAATTATTGTTAATCATTAATTATTTAAGTATCAGCAATGTTAGGATATTCAATTTAATATAGTATGCTTGATTTACTTGAAAATTGTCGAGATGTTAATACAGTATGTTGCAGCAAAATAATTTTTCTGTAACTCAAAATAGAGGTGAAAACATGCATCTAATAGTCTTTATAGACAATATCTTGCAGTATAATTGAGTCAGTTATTTTAAACATAGTTGCTAAAGTGCTAAAATGTATAAAAGTACAATTTCCTGCAAGTTATGTCACTAATTTCTGGTATCGATCTCATACGTATGGAGTGAAAACACAAAGAATCTGAGGTTCAAAGTTCCTTCTTGACTATTGAAACAGCAGTTTAGAAAACCACCACCGTGTTCATTTAGTAGCTGTTTCTGAGCTGACGCAGGGAGCTGTCAGGGGCAGCAAAGCACCCATCATCATAGTACAGAATGTCCTCAAGGTTATTATGGGGTTTTATGCAAGTTATCTATGTGAACCAGCTGAAAAACTTGTCTCCAAGGTCATCTACCTACATGTAGTTTTAAAAAAAGAAAGCATAAAATGTTTGATAAAGAATAGCAAATGTTCCTTGCCTGTTTCTTTCATTTTAATGGATTCCATGTTGTACATATTCTGCATTCATCATTTTTAATGACTTTTGTCTCTATTGTTCTGTTGTTATTCCCTTTTCCAGCTAGCTTCCCCAGAGGGAATAGATTATTATATTATCTCATAGCTGGAATGCATTGTTGGCTAATCTTGATATCTTGTCTGAAACGTGTTAGAACACATTTCCATCTCTCTCCACCAGATCGGTCGATCGACGGAGAGTCCCATAGACTTTGTAGTGACGGACACAGTGGCGGGCAGCCAGAGTAACGCAGACACCCAGTCGGTCCAGAGCACCATCTCCCGCTTCGCCTGCCGCATCAAGTGCCAGCGCACGCCGCCTTACACTGCACGCATCTACGCCGCAGGCTTTGACTCCTCCAAGAACATCTTCCTAGGGGTGAGCTGTGTTTCAGTTGGTGCTTCATACACGTGTAGGCGAGTGTGAGAGAGAAAAAGGCGAAAAGATGAAACGAGATGGCAACAAAGAACCACAAGGAAATGTGACGGGAAAATAGAGGAAAGTAAGAGATGAAAGAAGAGTCATGTAGCTTGTCTGGTAATAAGAAAGATAAACCTCTTCCTGTCAGAAGCAAACATCGTTCATCTTGTCCCGTCACAGTGTCCTTGGCTACAACACTGAAGTTACACATGCTCAGTATAAACAAAAAAGACGAACTGACTCTTGATACTTTTTTTATACGGATGTTTTGGCATCGGCCTTAAGTGTGTACAACAAAATGCTGCTACTAAACAAGTAAAGGATGAAGAGTTAATTTTTCCACTACTCCCTTTCCTTCCTATATTGTGCTTCACACCCTGTTGAGTTCAGATGTTTGGGGTTGAGTGCTGAGAGAGTTGGCCAAGTCCCAATCTAAATAACAATATACAAATGACAGTTTACTTGTCAGAGTTGTACAACTGAGGGACAAATAATACACGATATAGGTATTAGAGATGTTTGATTCAGGGCTGCATAATGAACATTTGAAGTGTACATCCTGACCACACCTTCCTATGTCTTTGTTGTCCTCAGGAGAAGGCTGCTAAGTGGAAGACGTCTGATGGTCAAATGGACGGGCTGACCACCAACGGCGTGCTGGTGATGCACCCTCGAAACGGCTTCACCCAGGACTCCAAACCAGGTGTCTGGAGGGAGATCTCAGTCTGCGGCAATGTCTTCACCCTGCGGGAGACCCGCTCTGCACAGCAGCGGGGAAAGATGGTGAGGGGGAAAAAATGCAGAACACGTAGCACCACATTCACTGAACATTGTGCGTTCAGAGATTTCAGCTACTGAAGAGTTTTGTCTTTCACAGTCACAGATTAGCCTCGCTGCTTTGGAAAGGAACTGTGCTTGTGGGTTTTCTAAAGGTGAGAACAGTTCGGCTTTTTTAAGAAGACCACATGATGAGGATGACCTCACTAACCACAACAAAAAAGAGGCGGGATGTTTCGGCATGCGGACAGTTGACTATCACAATAAAACCTAAATAACAGATTTTTTTGGCCACGTGGGGGCAGCGGAAACAAGTTAACACAAAGTAAGTTGATGTGGCGAGCTTGTTAGCAAACAGCTGCTTATTTACACATCCAGCAGTTACAGAGCAACATTACCATTTAGTATCGTGTTACTGGCCACCTGATGAATGTAAGTTCACTGTCTTTTAGCTCTGTTTTTGGTCTCTACCAACTCCTAACGGAAATAACAGCCTCTTTAGCTGCTAAATGCTCCACTATGTTCACCAGCTAGTCGCTAACTGTGTCTGTCTGCTGTTTCGAAAACGACGCAATGAGAGCGTGGGGAGTGAACCAAAACAATCTATCCGATCTATCCATCTATGTGTCTATCATCCATTCCCTCACTCTCTACCAACCCTGTCACTCAGGCAGCGGGAGGTCAGTCAGAGCTTAACATCAGTAGGAGGTTATCGGGATGCCGTCTCCATGGCAACAGGTCCGGCTGTCAAAGCTGTGTGTAACAGGACCTTGTAAGGGGATCCTCCAGGTGACGCCAGAGCCCCCTCAGCCAATCATAACTCTCCTGCTGCCTCGTCAGCGTGGCCACCGGTGGCATTTGTCTGATTTAGGTTGTTGGTGGTCTGTTTAATGAGGTCTTTGCTTTTTCTCCTCCATTGCTCTCCTCTCCATCTTGCCTCACCATCATCCACCGCGAGCACACAGTCAGCATGTCCGCAGTTCGAACATTAATCCTTCTCTTTATCTGGTGTCCCACCTGTTTTCAAGTCTCTCCAGCACAGCGCAAATTATCAGCTCTCTTATCTCCACCCGCCCTTTACCATCCAGAGAGCTAACCGCGTGTGCATTATCCACCACTATAGAAACCACTCATTATTTCACACTTGATTGATAATTTAGATAGTCGGCTATGGGTGAGCACCTATTTTCATTATGCAGCGGGGAAAGAACATGATGGAGTTTAATTGTCATGCTGAACGCACACAGGAGTGGAGAGCCTTGTGCCATTCTGGGTGATGGCGATGCTGTCACAGAGATCATTTTTGACATTTTGAGATACATTTTGAAGGATTATGTTTATTGTAGGTACTGTTATGGAGATGTAAAAAGACAAACTTGAATCACTTACTGAGAATGTTGCCTGTTCTTCGATTGTTTCATTAGAAAAACATGACACCTACTGAGAGAAAACATTTCAGGCTAAAAATAACAGAAACATAACATTTCTGTTTTATTCTAAAGCAGTAAACACAGGGTGATATTTAGTAGTAGTTTGAGGAAATGAGGAAAAGATGAATCATGTGCAGGTTCGGTTCAGTTTTTGGACAGACTCACTCGGCCTTGCCAGCAGGGCAGCTGGTTGCCCTTCTGCAGTTGGACACAAGGTTGAAGCCAGCGTAATTAGGAATACCTTACAGTGCAGTGCACGCACACACACACACACACACACACACGCAGTGGTTTTCGGTGAGCCTGCTGCGGGGGCTGTTGTGAAGTATAATAAATGAGCAGAGTACAGTGTCTGAGCTCCTGCCGCGTTTAATAAAAACTTTTCTGCTGATAAACGATTCGCTTCTGTGTAATTAAATTATAACTGTGTGTCGAGGGTGAGAGTGTGTGGTGCATCGACCCAGAGCACTCGGATCATTAAACTTGATTGTGGTTATTTATTGATTAGACAAACACTTTTTCATGTTGACGTCGTCTTGTTGACATGGCGGATGATTACAGGAGCAGCCTTGTGACCCAAAAGTTGCTGGTTTGACGGCTTAAACAGCTGGGAAAATCTGAGCAAGGGGGGAAACAACAACAACAGCTGTTTCCCTCGAGCGAGGCACTGATCTCTTCGACGTTCCAGTTGAGCAGCTTGTTGGCCAACAGTAGAAAGACTGTGGTTTTACTGGGCAGATGTGAACGTGTGTGTGAAACGGGGCATCTCTGGCTTAAAGAGCCCACATGAGCCCAGCGAACCTTCACCGGGATAAACGAAGGTTAAAAACTGTCTCCAGGACTGACACATCGACCCCGTGACAGACACGTGTACAGTGACCTCAACACTAGCGTTTGTGTGAGTGATCCCACCAGAGACCCTGAGCGGCTCCTGCCCTCATCTGTGTTTCACTATTTTAAAAATAGTTTATTATGTTTTCTCCCTCTCTTGTCATCCTGCTCGCTCTTTCTCTCTCTGTATCCTCTTTTTGTGTCCCTCCATGTTGTCCTCTGCTTATCTAAAGGTGGAATTTCCCTCTGTGTCTGATCTAACCGAGCCTCAACACTGCACTTTACTAAAATCCCCACCCTCCCCATGTAATTTTGCCTCCAGCTGTCAGTCCCCTGCCTCCCTGAATCACACATCTGTCTGAGGGAGAAATGGAAACGCCTGCGTTACACTGCCACCTACTGTGCTCAGATGAGTACTACAAACCTGAAGCGGGCAGCAATCTGCTTATCCTATTCAGTGTCATTGGGGGTGGGGGGCTGGAATCAGGACAATATCAGTAAAACCAAGTAGGAATATTTGGAAAACCCTACAAGAAATGAAAAATCACCTGCTTTTGTGTGTTTTATATCATATTGAACTGAAATTTTTGGGTGTTGGACTTTTTGTTGGACAAAACAAGACATTTGAAGATGTCACTTTGGACTCATTTTATGGGCATTTTTCATTATTTTGTGAACTTTTCATAAACTAAACGATGAATAAAAATAATAATCAAGAGATTAATCGATAATAATCTGCTACATAGTCTAAAAATGTTGTCATTTTACAAGGCTACGTTCAGCCTAATAGGTGAGTGAGATTGCCATGAAATCGTACTAACTTTTGTGATCTCCTGACTTTCATCATGAGGTTTACATTTTTCTGGTTTTGTGTGAAAGGTACAGACGTTCATGTTCTCCACAAGATGAACTGTAATCAGGGCTGTAGCCACTGGTTAAACATGACGCATGACCTCATGTCCTCAGTTTTATTCCTGGGAATTTGACCTGAAGTGCAGTTTTTAATTTAAAGTAACTCATGGTGTTTTGATTTGTTGTTTTAGATGCGGTCACCTAAACATTTGACAATGGGGGCGGCTGTGGTACAGAGGGTAGTGCGGTTGTCCATCAACCCCAGGGTTGGTGGTTCGATCCCGGCTCCTCCTGTCCACATGTCGAAGTGTCCTTGGGCAAGACACTGAACCCTAAGTCGCCCCCGGTGGAGGCCAGCATGGCAGCTGTGTCCCCATTGATGTGTGTGTGATTGGGTGAATTAGACTACTGTTAAAAGCTTAGATTACTGTACAGCGCTTTGGGAACCGTTTCAACGGTTGAAAAGCGCTTTATAAGTAAAAGTCCATTTACAATATTTAGGACAAGAAAACGCAAAAATAAATATAACCATTTTGCTGGTGGAGTAGAAGAAACTCATTTAAATGAGGTTTTAGACCATCACGCAGAAAAACTTAAATTAATACAAAGTTTCACTATAATATAATAGAACAGATGAATGGATTAGGTATGGGAAAGTATCCAGATTTTATTTTATTTTTTACAGAAATGTAATATCTGGCGCAATCTTAAATTCATACTGTGGCTCTTCGTCTTGTTTGATGTTTAGTGACACCTGCTGTATTTTGTCTGTGTGTTCCAGGTGGAGGCTGAGAGTCAGGAGCTGGTCGACGGCTCCCTCATCGACCTTTGCGGTGCGACTCTGCTGTGGCGCACCGCTGAAGGCCTGGCGCGCACTCCCACCCTCAAACACCTGGAGGCGCTGCGGCAGGAGATCAACGCCGCCCGCCCGCAGTGCCCCGTGGGTTTCAACACGCTGGCCTTCCCCTCCATGCGTCGCAAGGACACGCCGGACGAGAAGCAGCCCTGGGTCTACCTCCAGTGTGGCCACGTGCACGGCTACCACAACTGGGGCAACCACCGCGAGGAGAGGGAGGGCCGAGAGGGTCGGCAGAGGGAGTGTCCCATGTGCCGAGCTAAGGGGCCGTACGTGCCGCTGTGGTTGGGCTGCGAGGCGGGGTTTTACGTAGACGCCGCCCCGCCCACCCACGCCTTTAACCCCTGCGGCCATGTTTGTTCAGAGAAGACTGCAGGCTTCTGGAGTCAGATCCCGCTGCCGCACGGCACACACACCTTCCACGCCGCCTGCCCCTTCTGTGCCCAACAGCTGACTGGTGAGCAGGGCTACGTCAGACTCATCTTCCAGGGACCCCTCGACTAGCGGGGGACACTTCCCAGCATCCTTTGGGTGAGGCAGAGCGGGGAACTTTTTGTTTGGACGCTGACCCTGCATTGAAAACGGGGAGCTACCCAGATTTGTTTTCTTTCCTCTGCAGTTAAGATATAAACTTTTTTCTGGACTTTTTGTCTCTTTCTCATATTTAAGTGACCTTTGTATTGCTTTTTCATGAATGACAACAAAGATTTCTATATTTTCATGTGAAACCAGAGACACAAAAACCAAACAAAGGTAAACGTTTTGTTTGTTTTTCGGAAAAAGAACTTTCAACAACAGTATTTTCTAAATTACGAACATACTGTAGTGCAAACATGCAGTTTTTATTCATGTTTATTGTTGCAATATACATCTGTGTACATCTCTTAGAGCTAATTTAAACAAAGAAGTTTATTTATGGCCCGGGAACCGTCACTTCATCCTTTATCTGTCAGATATGCCTAACTTCAGTACTATTTAGCATTTTAATTTGAAAATACAGTATATTGTTAATCAGATATAAAGGTCTGGGTGTGTTCTGAGGGTTTTGTTCCGTGTCTTTTCCCCCACGTTCACCTCTCAGATCTGTTTGTCGTATTTATACACCCCGTCCTCCGGCGTGCTCTCACTCTGTGTGTTAACCCCTTCAGTTATGCTTCTCTCTCATTAGGCATCACCACGGCCTTTTCACATTCAAAGCAATAGATGTGGAACGGAAACCTCCTGAAGCATTATGGGAAACTGAGTCTTCTATGAGACTGCTCCCTCCCTTTAAAGTCCGAGTGACACGTTTTTCTGTGGGTGAGTGAATCTTCTCTGATCACAGGTTAGCCGTGATACCGCAGCTATGTAGCTAATGTCACACACCAAGCAGACACACCCACTCACTCTCTCACACACACACACACACACACACACACACACACACACACACACACACACACACACACACACACACACTAACCAGACCTGGTCAAGTACTTTGTATTATATTAAAAGTGGAAACAGAGACTCGTGGTACAAAAGTAAGATGTTATTAAGATGCTTACCTGCACAGTTACAGCAAGAACGATGATCATTACTTTTGCCCGATACAGTATTCTGATCAGTATTAGTTTTAGCATTGACCTGAGAAATAAATAATAATAACTTTTAGGCATCTTGCAACAACATCCTGACATTTAAAATGAAATGAAAGCTTTCACACCAGCCAGTATTGTACAATGCTGTTGTCACCCATGAGTAATGGTGTGTCCTATCATGATTTTATTTTGAAAAGCACCATTTCAGGCACGATATTAAATACTAGTCTATTAATGAGTGAGAAGGGGCACTTGAGGCAGTTGAAGGGAAGTCATTTGGTAACAGTGCAGGAAGTCCCACTCAGGTTTGATGCACACAAACACACACATGGCTTCAAGCTACAATATTCTCTTTATGGGTGTGTGTGTGTGTGTGTGTGTGTGTGTGTGTGTGTGTGTGTGTGTGTGTGTGTGTGAGTACTCATCAGGGCTTCATGTTGATAATTTAACATGAAGTACAAAATATCAGGGCTGCCTGTTCTTTCTTGTATTTTTTGCAGATGAGAACTGTTTATATCTTCTAATAGCTTTCTAATAACGGTCACCAGGGCTTTATGATTTAGTTTACGGGGTTTGAACAAGCTGCACGGGTTAACTTCACCAGCTATACTGACACGTTGTCAACACGCAATTTGTGATAAGATAAATTTGGTACAAGCGTGTCTTGTGTAAAACTAAGTAGACCACACATAAAGTCCTGCAGTCTAATTAAACATTAGAGACAACAGAGACTCTTGGCTGTCGTCTGGTTAATAAGGTCTCTGCCTGCAGCTGCTTGTTATTTAGGTCAGATTAAAGTCAACTTCTATGTAACTACGGCTCTTTTTCTATAGAAAATTGACCAGTTTAAAAGGCGTTAGGGCTGAATGATTAACTGTTTTTATATCAAAATTGCTATTTGAAAGAGAGCAGTTTTTTAATCACAAGAGCTATGATTTTGTTTATTTAAATATATTTTTGGGGCATTTTATGCCTTAGAAAAGTGTTATGATGGGGAACAACACGCAGCAAAGGTCCCCGACTAGATGCAAACCAGAGATGTTGCAGTTCATGGTCAAGGCCACCAGGGAGCGCCGCGCTATGATTTTAATTATAACTTAAATAATGATGTAAGATTTACCAGCTATAATGACAGCTGACACAAACAAATGTACTCAGCTGTCGTTAATTAACACTGGAGAACCTAAAAAACAACAACAACATGCATTGCTTGATCTTCTTCCACTCAACAACATAAATACTGTGATAATTCTTGGCACATCTTGTTTTAAACTATGTATCCAGCAAATAAAGGCCTGGACTTTCATTTACAGACAATAATAATAATGAATCTCTCAATCGCAATATTGGTCAGAAACATTTTAATTAGATATTTTACCCAAATCGTTCAGCTCTCACCTTCATCTTTTTTGTTTTTAGAAGACAAAAACAGACAAAAGAAAATACACACATACGGTGAAGTATATGTCATTCTTTTGTGATCAATTCTGTATTGATTTACAAAAAAAAGCACTGTCCCAACGCTCCCAGTGGTGACCAAACCCTTCTAATACTCGCCACAAGATATTACAAATAATTACATCAATATAGTGAATGTGATCGAACTTACTTAGGTCGTACAGCACAAAAACTAGATTTAATACTAGATTTGACGTGTTAAAAGTAAAAGGACAGGAACAAAAATATAGATAAATAATAATACATTTTAAAATAAAATAAAAAATTAAATCTCAACGTGAGATTTCAACATCAGAAAAATGTATGAAGGTCATGTGATATGATTGAAAGCTCGAGAAGCGCTACTAAATAGACCTCGTGGTTAGATTATGTTAACTACTGTTTCAAAGATCAAGCTGGACTCCAGTATACGGATGCAAAAAATAACATAAAGTATCATGACCCCTCACACTACCTCTACAACACAGACTGAGACTAAATGAGCGCAGAGAAGGAGACGGTCCTGATATTTTGCACGTCATGACTCCTGCTGCGTACACACACACACACACACACACCCTGCTACGACACTGTGGTTCGTCCAGTTTCCTCGTGCAGCTACAGAACGACTGGAGACACACACTCCAACTGTAGAAACTTCCCAACAGTGAAGCAGCTTTGCTGATCAGAGTCACTTCCAAAACACGTTCCTCGGTACACACAAGAGCTTCTGCAGGTATCAGTAGTGTCTGTGTGTGTGTGAGAGAGGGAGATTGTAATTTATGTGTTTATGACGATTGTATGTGTCCACACAGTAGTTTCCATTTTCATCACCCCAGGGCTCGGACTGCAACACACTAACTCACCTCAGGGAGAAAAACGATGACCTGTGTCACATCTACACACACACACACACACACACACACACACACACACACACAGCTAAGGTCTTCTGAGGATACCTCATAAGTTTAAAACGTCTGTTCTGGATTTAAGGTTTCGTGTCTTGCCTCTCCTCACCCAGTTTTGTTTATTTTCATGGAGTCTGTGGATAAAGTGTGTGAGTAAGGGCTTCACTCTGTCTCTGTACTGTTATCTCAACCCTGTTTTTAACACAAACACACGTCCGTCAGTCCGTCCCGCCTCCCTCCACTCACTCTTCTTCTTCTTCTTCTTCTTCTTCTTCTTCTTCTGTCCGCAGTCTCCTTGTGCTTGTAAAGGCGAAAGCAAAGAATGTTTCCAGCAAACACTTTTTTTGTAACAACTTTAAACAATAAAGTGTAAAAGTGACACATTTCACTGTGTGCTGGGCTTTATTTGCGTCAGCAGCATGATATGAGTACAAAAACTAATAAAGTCTCTTTGTTTTTCAGCTCAGAAACAGGTAACAGGTGGATATTGTACAATAATAAAGCAGCCATGAAGTTCCAGTTCTTTGTGGTGTTTTTATAAGGAAGAAAATTCAGCACATTTGTGAGACTTCAAGGATATAATTTTATTTATAGAAGAGGACATTTTGTTCAGATTGAGGCCAGCTTCTGTAGTGGTGCATTATAAACTTCTATGCCGTTACAATATAATATAAATAATATTTCTAACTACAGCCTCAAAGACAAACATTAGTTCAACAGTGATGGAAAGAAACTAAGTACAGATTTGGAGCATTTCTGTTTCTTTCTCCGCAACAGTTCAATGGAAAATATTCACAGCTCGAAGACGTATTCAGATCCTTTACTTAAGTAGAAGTACCAATACAAAAGTTTAAAAATACTCCATTACAAGTACAAATCCAGCATTCATACTTTTGTAAAAGTACAGAAGTATTATCAGTAATATTTTCTGCTTGAGTATCAAAAAACAAAAGTACTCATTCTGCAGTAAAATAGCCCCTGTGACTGATACATAATTATATTATTAGATTGTAACTGATGCATTAATGTGTAAGCAGCACTTTGGATCTAGTTTTAATAACTTTATATACAGTTTGGTAGTGTAATCCAGTGGTTCCAAACCTAAGGTTCGGGCCCCTCCAAAGGGTCACCAGATAAATCTGAGGCCTAACATTAAAATGCTGTTTAGGTTGATGCAGAAGTAATAATAACCTGTATTATATAATGTCTGCAATTATATAACACTC
>LKNJ01002359.1:0-49631 GCA_002120245.1 Maccullochella peelii | reverse complement strand
TTTTTTTTTTCAAGCAAAAACACCAAACAGGTTCTCAAATGTGAGAATTTGCTGCTTTTCTTGCTCTTACATTATAGTGACTACATATATTTGAGTTTTGGACCGTTGGTTGGACAAAACATGACATTTAAAGACGTCACCTTGGACACTAGGGGTAGATAACCAGTTAGTCTTCATCCTTTAAGTGTTTTCTCTTGAAAAAAAACCCTGAAAACTCTGCCATTTTTATTTGTTTCCGGGCTCATCGTTGGGCAGAGTAACGAGCCCATTATGGCTCGGTGCACCGCAATGAGGCAAAGAAGACGCCGCACTAGAAAACTTGAAATTACACAGAATTGACCGGATGTATTTTGCCTCACAGTTATGTGTTTACTCTGGCCTCACTGACACCAGAGTTGAAAGCAAAATACTGATAATTTTATTCCCTTAATTAGGGAACTTTTTCATCTGTAAACTAGACCCTTGTATTGCAGGGACACACAATATTCAAGCTTGAGTGCCACTGGACTGAATCCCTCTTCTGATGAAGTGGTTGTGGGTGTACAGACACAACAGATGACTCACGCTCGTTACTTCATATTGCACTTTATTCAGCTCTGAGGAGGCAGAACTGGGCTGAGACCTCGTCACTGTCACAGATCAACACTTATTGCTTTCGGGCTTCTGGTCAGAACGTGTCGGACCCATCTCAAGTATTCTCACACTGAAACTTTGCGTACATGTTTTTAAAAAAATGTATACAGTCTGAATCTGTGTGTGTGTAAACAAACACTGCAGAAATCATTGCACCTCCTGTCTTGCTTTGGGTGGAGTGTTAATGCTGACTGATGGGATGGACAGGAGGGATTTGACACCGTAATGGAGGCATGAGGTTTCATACAACATTAAGGTCAAAACGTGAGCAAAGACACGGGATATAAACAAATATAATGCACGACGTTGTTGATATTTACATCACAAATCAAGGTCTTCACTTTAAAATGATATAATTTCAGTTATTACATATAAATTCATGGCATTGTGATCGTGCCTGGATATGGATCGGCACAGTCTTCATCCAGGAACATCATGACGAACGCTCAAGGGCACCAAACAGGCAGAGACTGAGGTGGTTCAGGCATCACGTGGTAGTTTCTCTCTATGGCACAAACTCCTGGGAGCTTATCAGGCAGGACAAGGTCAGGCTGGACACTGGAGGTGTAAATATATCCAGTGGAAGTATGTTCTACTCCCTATTGTGTGGAAGTCACAGTTGTCAATGCTCTGGAAGAAAGTTAGCTATTTATTTCTCGGCACAGACTTCACTTCAGACAAATTCACCATGTATTGTTGTTGTCCTGTAAAAACTGTGAAAATACTCTTATATTAATAATCGATGATATGACTACTTGTATGTGAAAGGTGTCACTCACAAGCCGTGTTTCCATAAACACATTTTTATGGAAATGTGAGCGAGCTCCCCTGTAGGCATCTACAGTGTTTGTGTAATTACTCTCACTGCCAGAAGGGGGAGACAAAAGTTCCGCTCTCCAGCTTTAAATATTATTTCAGATATGTCTTTCAGTTGAACATATCCTGCCACAGATGAATTGTGGACCCATGTTGAGTCCCACAGCGAGGTCTGTGTACTTGAAATAAATGGTCAAAACTCTTCCATAACTTCAACCATGACTCTCCATGTAAGTAGACGATGTCACTGCATTAGCAGTGCTGTACGTGCACACTGAGGAGGACGATTTGTTCTTTGATGTGTAGTCCCATTAGCATCACTATTAATATTATTATTAGCATAGTATTACTATCTATTTTGAGTCTATTTTGGCAGGTTTTATTTTATGGCCAAGAAACGGTCAAACTCACTACATTACATTATTAATACTATTAAATGTTTATATTATATACTAAACAGCATGTAGAGGGCAGTATGTTCCAGCTACAAGCACTCCTGACCATCAACCATGCAGAGTACTTCCCACTGCACATGAAGTCACACCTTCAGGGCAAAACCACATCCTCTCACAATCTGTTGGTGTCAGGTAAACATGACAAACAGGTCACATGACTGGGATTAAGCCGACTGGGTCACATGATGAGGGTGTGTGTGTGTGTGTGTGTGTGTGTGTGTGTGTGTGTGTGTGTGTGGGTGGGTGGGGGGTGAAAAAGGAGTTAGTGGTCCATGATGCGTAGGTTGCCAGATACGATTTTGTTTTCCAGCATGGAGCCGGCTGGAATATCAATCCGATCTCCGTGGTTGGCGATGATGATGACGGTGCCCTGTGAGGAGGAAGAGCGACGAGTTTGGTTTTTGTTTGTCAGAGGCAGAAAGGACGGCAGCAAGACACTTTCAAACCAGGATCTAATTAAAGCAATAAATCACTGCCAGCCACCTGCCAGCAGGGCCAGTTACTTTGAAAGACTGACACTGAAGCTTGTTATGTCCTTGTTAAAATCAGAGGTGGAAGTAACGAATTACATTTACTCTCGTTACTGTAACAAAGTCATTTATTTTGGGTACTAAGCATTGTACTTCATGTCCAGAGAGATGACACTGTCCACTCAGCTGACACTCTGGCCAAGCAGTTTGTGAACAGTACAAAAAATGCACAACATTGTAATAAAATAAAGGATCATGTCATTATGGGTTATGGTTGGCACTAACACCTAGCCCTCAGAGAGATTGAGTGGTTATATTTTGCTTCGAGAATGAACGAGCAGAGACGCTGAACCTCCTGCAGACTGCGGAGAGTCATTGCGGCGCTCAAGATTCACAGAATGACGTTCACACATTCTGTGTGTTGGTGTGTGTGTGTGTGTGTGTGTGCGCGCACTACACTTTGTGCAAAAACAGTGTGCAGCTCTCTTTTTGCTTTAATGTGTGCGTGTTTGTGGCTGCAGCTGCTGTAGAGTTTTTATTGTTTATGCATCTCTGTGTTGTCTGCTGTTAAAGTGGCATGTTATCTAATTTATGTAGCTTAATAATGGGCCCTCAATTAACAGCCCTTTTTAATTAAGTGTCGGCCATTTTTGTTAGTCTGACATTTTGTCCCTTTTTTCTGATTAATTATAGTGCAGCTACACTGAGGAAGGCGGTTGTATATGTATGGCTGATCAGTTGTTTGCACAGGCTGCAAAGTCCCCATCTACAGAAAAGGAATATATTGTTGGTTTGGACCACAGACTGCATATAAAGATGGACGCCGCTGCAGTACAGCTCATAACCCCCCCCCCCCCATGTTAGCGGACGGGACATGGGCCAAACTGAAAAGTCAAAGTACATTTTTCCCAAAAGATAGTTTGGTTTTAATGAGTTATTTGATGCTATAAAAAGGGGGTGAGACGTCATGATTGACAACTGAGAGTGTGCTCGCGATTGGTTCAGGAGGGTGTATGGGCGGGACCTCGAAATCACTACTGCACAGACTCTGGCTGCACATTTAATGCAAATACAAATTTAATTTCTTTGGTAGTTGCTATTTATACCCTTGAAACCTTTTAAAACCCGATTTTATTTCACATGAAAGTTTGGTTTTCAAAAAGGAAAATGTTCCTCCTCTTATTTCCAGGAATCTGAGTGAAGACGTTTACCTTGAGTGAAACGTTTTTCCCAAAGGTGACGTCTCCAGATACCGTCAGGTGGTCCAGCTCCAGCATGTCGGGGATGCTCTCGAAGCGGGTGGCATACTCCTGAACCTGAACACAGACGGACATGAGAGGACATTTGTAAACAACCTACTGAATGTGTGTGAGTCTTTATTTCAGCTCCATGGATACGATACAAAATAACGTCACACTGACATCTAGAACATTTAATTTTGAGGCCCCAGAAGTGTAATCTTTAAGTATCATGTAATCATTTCATTACCACACTGTCTGAGATAATTACCGTAATAAAAAGAGAACTGTGACACCAGATCTCACTGGAAGGGAAATCAGCTGGTTTTAGAGGGAAATGTTGTAATGTAGAGGCTTTATTTCAAAAGCGAATGATGAAGGGAGTGAGGCTGCAATAGAAAAATGGCGCCTCAGGAAAGCCAAAGAAAAAAAAAAACTAACACTGCATATACAATTGGGACCCAAAAGTAACATAGGAAATTAATACATAAATGAATACAGTACGTAAAAGAAACTGTTGATTTTTTCCAAAGAGGAATAAATAAAGAATTGTATATTTTTCTGTATATCTATGATTTGTTTATATATTTACTTCCTTCTTTTCCAATGTATTTATTTACTGTGTCTCTTTTGGGCCCCAATAAAAGCATAAAAAAATGAAAGCATTGCTTCCAAAAAGACATGTTGCTTTGTAACTTTTTTGTACACAATTTCTGGATGCTTTAAGCAAATAAAATGCCATTCACCTCCATTAGATTAAACTGAAACTACCTGCAAGGCTGGATAAGAGAAGGGGACACATGTCTTTTACTTTTTTTTTTTTTTTTTTTTTGTGATTTGGATGAACTGAACTTTTAATGTGTGCTGTTTAGTTTTACTATTGAGCCAATGACAGTTTTGGAAAAGGTCCACGTAGCACCTTCAATCATCACAGAACTTCCCATACAGTCCAAAACAAGCACAGCAGACTACACATACAGTAACGAAACTGTTTTCACATGTTTTTTTGTTACATGGTTTTCTCCCTGTTATTATAATCACCTTGGTGAAGGAGCTGCCCAGTTTGACGTGCGGCGTTGTTGGGAACTCTCTCTTGGGGCTCATGGTGAGAGAGCCGGCCTCCAGGCTGTACAGGTTGGACATGACCAGCAGCAGGTCCGACGTGGTCTTGACGGGCAGGAAGCGGCTGCGAGGTACGTTGATGCCCAGGGCGTTGTCGAAGCATTTGATGGCGGCACCGACCGCTGTCTCCAGCTGGACGACGTTCTGCCCGCCATCAAGCGTCTAGTAACAACCAGAAGAAGACAGGAGACATGTTGGTCTTTGTGGAAAAGTAATTTGATTCTTAAAATGTTTTTTTATTTTTAAGTGTTTGCAATAAGTGCTCTGACTCGTACCGCCAAGAGGAAGTTACTGTCCTCCCTTTTTACTCTCCATCTCTCACTGCATTAATCAGCCACAAGGAACCAAAATAACAGAACAAACACAAACAAATAATTCTACAAAAAGACGACTGAATATTTACCTCAATTTCCAAATGAAACATATAAATAATTTTACATAAAAGTCTGAATCACAGCTTCGGTTAGGTCTTGTCCAACCTGCTTTGGCAATTGTGTACTTTACTGTGCAGTCATGCCAATAAAACTAATTTGGATTGAAAGTTGTTCTGCAGCAGCTTCCAAATAGTTTAACACAAACTTCTTTATCGAAAACATCTGTGATTCACTGTGAACATAAAGATCTCATTTGTTTAAAACCTTGTTTTTCCAAACATTCACATCTGTCAATCCACCACTTTTGTTATAGTTTGTTACAGTTTTGTATAAGTTATGTAAGTCTTGTCTGTCTTGTTTCCTGTGTGTTCCTGTCTTTGTGTCTGATTGTCTGCACCTGGTCCCCATTTACACACCTGTCCCTGGTTCCCTTGTCTGTCCCTTCCCTATTTATACCTGTCCTTTTGATTTGGTCTGTGTCGGTTCATTGTGTATGATCGGTGTTCTGTGATGTGCGTGCTTGTGCACTTGATAACCAGCCTGATCACATGTCTGTTTGCTTGCTCTCTGGAACCTGTCAAGAATCTTAATAAACCTTTGAAACTCCTGTCCGCGCCTGGGTCCTCTCCCTGCTCACCCACTCTAATAACTTTGGTCCAGACTGAAATATCTCAGCTATTATTGGATGGACTGCCACGACTTTTTGTACGTTCATGGTCCCCTAATGAAACAATCCTAATATCTTTGGTAATCCCCAATCATTTTTCCTTTCGCACATCATCAGGTCAAAATTTTCATTTGTCCAATACTAATGACATTCCTATCAGCCTCAGCTGTTCTTTGTGTTCAGTGCTAATTAGCAAATGTTAGCATGCTAACATGCTAAACTAAGATGGTGCACATGGTAAAGGTTATACCTGCTAAATCAGCATGTTAGCATTTAGCACAAAGCACCAGTGTGCCTAAGTGCAGCCTCAGTGAGCTGCTAGCGTGGCTGCAGACTCTTCTTAAAGTTTAAGAGGTGATAATGTTTCCTGAAACCACAGAGGTGAATATATATATCAACTAAAATTAGACTCTGAAAGGTTTCACTGGTCTCAGGTATAACTATCAGAAAGAGTTATGTAACATTCAGCACCTCATGGACGCTTTTATCTTAAGTGCCTCTCAGTACCACGAGTGCTCACATTTTTTACATGTATGTGGCGATATGAAAGGGCCCCCCCTGCAGTTTTAGTGCTGCACTCTTACCTAGATGGGACCACACACTTATGTAAAGCCACACAGCTCTGCGCAGTTATCACCAGTTACATAACACGTGCTACGTCACGGTGTGCAATTCTGTAGCCGAGGGACAGAAAATTACACCAATAAGCCAAGAAAGCCATAATCAGGAATGAGCCTGGGGTTCAGCAGTGAGTCTATTACGCTAGGTGGCAGATTTGCATACCCCGAGGCGGTGCTTCTCCACTGAGGGGGGGTCTAGAGGCACAGCATCGTGCCTCTGAGTGAGCACAACCAAAATAACATCAAGCCACATCACGTCAAGCCGCTCTGTCACCAAGAGCTTCGGGGTGAAATAAAGGATCAACATGCGCGGGGAAGACATAGAGCCTTAAAATGACGCTTCAGAAATCATGCTAATCCACATCAGAAAAAAAGATACATATTAAATTCAACTGATTAAGCATTTAATCAAACATTTCTTCATGTTAATTCAAGCAGCTCAGTTTTTGCTGCCTCACATTTCTTTAAACAACATCTGTGTGTGAAAATGAGCTAATACGCAGACGTGCGTGAGAGCTGGAAAGCAAAATGAGAGGCAGCTTCAAATAAGTCGCAGAAGTGGCCTTTGAAGTGAAATGAAACTTCGCTGTTGTCTCTCTCATGCCATCCCACACACAAACACACTCCCTCCCTCTAAACACAAACACAGCTTAAGCTGGAGTCCAAGTGGGGCAGATGAGCCACCAGAGAGGTGACCAGAAAACCGGATTGGTTTGAAGCTCCTTTTCTCTCCTTTGTATGCAAAAACCTCACATGACAACAAACGGCTCAGGAAGTCGAGCCGTGCAGGACGGCAGAAACACAGAGAGGTTTTAAAATATGGGTTTCCTCGGGAAGCTTGGATTTTTTTTTTTTTTTTAGCGAGATATGATTTATTCAGAAGTAGTGCGGTCTCTGTAGAGGAGACTGATGTGGATATCTCTCTGCTATTCACAGCTTTGTTTTCTAATGCGACAGGATGGACGTGGTAAAACGAAACAAATGATATTATTCTGGGATGTTGGCTGGTTATTGAAAGTGAATTGTTTCATCTGTTTAACACTCTGACATCCTGGTGCGGTCCATCTTTTGAGTTTGCCCCCTCAAGGCTCATACATGGATGATCCAACAGCAGACATTTAAGAGTCATTTCACTCTGATGGGCTCCATAATTTATGGGAAGGGAATGAAGAAGAAGAAATATAAGGACTAGAGCAGCACAATTCAGAAGACTGATAGTGTTCCTCTGACTTACTGGCAGAGGAGTAGAGCTGGTGTCGTCATACAGAATATATATGTAGCCAGCATGACTGAGATACTAGAGACAAAACTGAGCCAGCTCTAACTTTTGGAACTGCAGTTCCAGAATTTGGGGGCTTTGGAGGATGTATAATGTTGCCATGGAGTCAGTGAGTTACTTAAGCCTCGTTTTCACATTTGCACAAATTGGCACCATTAAAAGTATTCCGAATTCACTATTCAGTTCCTGTTTGTAATGTATCCGTGGATGTGCAGTCAACTGCCACTGGATTACTTTGATACTGATGAAAACTTGATTTTCAGGTAAGTTCTGGAGTTAGAAGAAGCCTCTTTTGGAGATAATGATATCAGTATCAGACAATGATATCAGAAGTAAAAGCCCCAGTGAAACTAAAAATATGTTCAGATTTGTCTCTGAGGAGGAGTACAAATTTTCACATAAATTGCGGCAATCAGGCAATACTTAGGCTTTTAAAAGGCCGTAATTGCCTCCATGAGCTGCAGCTGCTGACTGTGTTGGTGAGCGGACCACATCACAGGGCCAAACTACAATAACTAACTCCCTATACTAGAGAGCAGTATCTTTGCCTCACGTCTCTCCCTCCGAGCCTCACCTTCAACTCACCAGAGTTGTTGACATAACAGGGTTAAGACACATGTCAGTTGTCCTGATGGATGCTATTGTCCATCAGGACAACTGAGAAACAACTGAATAATTATTATCTGTACGTGAAGCAAGCTACTCAATAGTAATTTATAGATTAAACTATATTTCTCGGTCCCCTCTTCACTCACCTTGGGGTTGACTATAATCTCCAAGTCCATTGCCTTCTGTTCCTGCAGCCTCTTGATAGCAGCCAGAGAGAGCCACAGGTTGTTGGTGTTGAAGATCTTGAACTTTGAAACTGATTTGAATTCGTCCACATGGGCCTTGGGGACCTGGGCGATCTCCAGCAGACGCAGTTTTCCTTCATACTGGATCAGCGTGCCACCCTGAAAATCAGAGTCAGCTATTTTTTTTACGACACATTCGATGTCTGTGAATGATTGACTTCAAAACACAAACTCCCTGAGAAATCAAATTTTTATGATGCCACTGCATTTGTTATTAATGATTGCTAAAATGGGTTATTTACGGTGTGAAAGTTACTGTAATAAAACCAAAATGATCTGCATATTAATGGAAGAAAGTGAGAAAATGTGGCAAAAATATGAAAATAACCAACAACTGGGATCATTTTCTCCTGCAGCAATGTTACAATTAGATTAATCTCCCTTTATTTCATACAAAAGACTGCTTAATGTTAAATTTTAATCTCTTTGTTTACTGGATGTGATAAATGCACTACTACGGGGTTCGTACAGCTTTTTAAGAGTAAAATTCAAGCACCTTTCAAGCACTTTCAAGACTCTCAAAGCCTTTATCATCATGTCTAAATTGTTAATATAAATATCAGGAGGCAACAAACAAATATGACGATGGGATCGTTTCATTTCAAATATTAAATGATTTTTGGTTGACATGAGTGATTGTGTCGATGATGAAACACCAGATTACGTTGAAAAATCAAGCATTTTTCAAGGAGGATATTCGAATTCAAGCATATTCCTAACCTTGAAAAACGGTCAAAATGAAGCACTTTCCAAACTTTGTACGAACCCTGTATACTGTGATTTGTTTTGGTTGCATTAGTACAAAGATGCAAAATAATGCTGATACATGGAACAAGGCCAGAACATCACATCCATGCGTAAAGAAGCAGTGAGTATACTATATATAAACCCAGTCCTCCTCCTCCACATACCTTGACGTCGGCACGTGTCTTATCCGTCACCTCCATGATGAACTCGCATCGCTTGCCGTTGGGCTGGCTGACCAGGTGGTGCAGGATGTGGAGGTCGACGGTGGCTCCCAGGTTGTCGATGTTGGACACAAAGATGTACTCCTTGCCCTGCGCGATCAGCTGGTCCAACAGGCCCGAGTTGTAGAAGCTGGCGTAAATGTCACCGTGCCCCGGAGGGTACCAGCCTTCTGCATTTTGCCCATTCATGCTCAAGCTTGTGGCCACAGGGAGGAGGGACTCTTTGTTGATGCGAGGGTACCTGGACAGAGGAAAAAAGTCCACAATAAGATCAGCCACCATGTTTTTGTTTGTTTAAGCTGCTAAAATGCTTCACTATGTTCTCCAGTTAGTAGCTAATTTTGCCCATCTGTCGTTTGGTGCTGAGCAGGTAGTGTGCAGTGGGTTTATCAGAGCTTTTTCATTGAGAAACGACGCCTATGAGAGCGATGAGTAAAGTTGGGGGCCGTAAAAACCTAAACAATGAGCTGAAAGACGCTAAATTGCTCCGTAGCGCTGAGGGGAACTGCACAGCTGGGTAATCATTTTGTGTGGGTTTCCACTGCAAGCGACACCTTTCACATTACATGTAATTATTTGATCTATTGTTAACGTAAAACTATTGGTTTAGAACTAATTTGTAATAATTGTGGGATCAAATATAATTTAACCCACTCTACATGTCTCCATGTAGACCATGAGATGTCATTAAATCTTGAATACTTAAATAAATACTATGTGATATTGTGATAATAAAATATAATCCAAGTGTCATTTTGTTTTTGATGACCGTCTATGAACAGTTTCCTCGTCCTGGTTCCAAAAAAAAGCAAAAAGCCAATGGGATTGTTCCACTGAATTTTGGATTATTGCAGAAAACAAAAGTTTATGATATTTACACATTTTGTTCAGCAGGATAAACTTGTTCACAAATGAACACCACTTTTATGATTTTTTGAAGCGTAATTGCAATCACCAGAAGTAAAAAACTAACGTTAGGCTATAAACGAACTACGCCACGGTCGCATGACTTCAACGTCACCACCACTAAACTTCCAACTTGTAATTTGAATTTGCGCGCTTCTACAAAAGCCTTTTGGAAAGTTTGAGCGAGAACAGTTTGAAAGAGCGCAAGTCTAAACACAACGAGGCTTTAAAGGCGGAGTTTCTGTGTTCGGCGTGATGGCGTTTAATGTCCCCGACAACCTCTCTAGTCTCATTTAGCCACTTGTTAGCAAATGCCTTTTTTAAGACACGTAAATGCTTCAAAATTCACGAGTGGGGTATTTACACGTATTTTGTCGTAGAATCTAACCAAAACATCTAACCAAAAACCCATTCAAGAAAGCCATTGACTTTGAGACGAGGGAAAAATGCTAACTCATTTCTGGGTTTTAGGAATGCAGCACTCTAGTATGTAGTTCTACAAGAAAAACCAGATTAACTCACTTATCTCAGTCACCTACTGCAGAGCTGTGAATCTCATGTTAAGTAGATAAACAGCACAAAGAGAAAACAGACTTGTGTGAAATCTGAGGTAAAGCCACAGAAACTAAGTAGCATGCAAAGTGCCACATAAATTTCTTCTTTTCATATCACTGCAGGACTTCAAACAACGGCGTTAGGGGGTAAACTTTTTAAGTTTTTCCAAGAAGGCAGATGAGGCAACAAGCCAAAGAGTCCAAGCCATCATCACTGCGTGCATTAAACTGATCAAAGGGTTTCTAAGAAGGATCTGCGTCAGGTTGAGTTAACAAACCTCTGTGGGTGAGTGGGAGCTGGCTGTGTTTTTGGGAGTTTGAGGATATTTCAGAGAGCAGATGAGCTGGTCAGGTGAGAGGAGCAGCACAGTGGAGGCACGGAGGCCTTATTAATGGAGGTTTCATTCCAGCCGACTGTTCTGGGAAGACGCTTCAGATGAGTGGTTTTGATATGAGCTCATAATCTTCAAAGCTTTCATGTCACCTCAGAGTCTTAAAAGTCTTAGAACATTTCATCACATCCACAAAAGTGCTTTTCCTTTCTTGGATCCAATATTTCTGCATCAGAAGGAAGTTACTCTTTCCAGGGTACACAGGAAAATGAACAGGTTTTTTTTACATCAGTATCAGTAACGATTCAGTTGTTAGCAGATCTCAGTAGTGAATTTGCTTTCTCTCTTTCTCAGGTTTTTTAAGCCTGTTCTCATCTACTGACTGTGGCAAATTATTTTCATTTTATCACGCATTTCCTAAAATATTTAATCTTTTTTTAAGGGAGTTTTTCCTTGCTACTGTCGCCTAGTGCTGCTCATGGTGGGAATTGTTGGGTCTCTGTAAATATAAAGAGTCGGTCTAGACCTGCTCTGTATAAAGAAGTGCCCTGAGATAACTTTGTTAAGATATGGCGCTATATAAATAAAACTGAATTGAACTGAATCCATTTTTGTTCCTTCATTTTTTTGTTAGTTAAAAGGACCAGTGTGTACGATTTAAGGGGATCTATTGGCTTTAATATTCATAAGTATGTTTTCATTAGTGTATAATCACCTGAAAATAAGAATCGTTGTGTTTTCATTACCTTAGAATGAGCCCTTTATATCTACAGAGGGAGCGGGTCCTCTGCCACAGAGCCCACCATGTTGCACCGCCATGTTTCTACAGAAGCCCAGAACGGACAAACCAAACACAGGCTCTAGAGAGGGCCTGTCGCGTTTTTCGTGGCCAGCGTAGGTTGTCCTACACACTTGGAAGGGGAGGGTAAGCAGAGGGGTTATCAATTGGTTGCAATCTGTAACCTCACCGCTAGATGCCACTAAATCCTACGCACTGGTCCTTTAATACAAGGAAACAGCTAGCTTTATTGGCTATATTTAGCTAGATTTGCAACATGATTTTTTGAGATCTTTGCAGGAATTGGTGTGAAAAAAAGTTTTAAAGAGAATCAAAAACAAACAGACACAGTTATAGACCTTTGAATGGGGCTGTTAAGTTTATTTATTCTGCTCATCACTTTGGCAGGTAACCAGGGAGTTTTGTTTGGCTAAAAAAGAATGAAAGTGGATGGACAATAGTGGGATTTGTCTGGTGGATAAAGAAAATTGCTTCCCCTCATCAGCTGGAACACCAGATAGTGTGATGAGCAGTGAATTTAATGTGCTTTTAATGAATTACTCTCACGACCTCGACCACAGACTTCTCTTTGTTCTTCTATTGATTGACATTTCAACCACTTTCTCTGTGCTGACAATAAATCCTTGAGCTACAGCACCTCCCCCACCACCACTGCTGCTGTCCAAAACTGCTTTGTACTAAACTCCTTCTGGCACACAGAACACACAAGTGCTCTAAATAATTCAAGGGAAATATTAAAAAGCAAGTTCCACTTGACTGACAAATTGGAGACACTAAGGCATTAAATGTTAATGGCCTCCATACATTACATGACATTTCCTGTCTGGATGCTGCTGTTCTTGACAGTTCAAGTACAGAATCAGAAGCAGCACACAGCAGGCTACTCAGATACTGAATATAGACCAGTTCATTATTAGAGGAAGCTGAGTTCATTCGGTACGCTTGGGTTCAATACTGCTAACTGGTAGTGTCTGATAAAGCTCACGTTTCCTTGGATGCTGGATTTTATTCTTTCCAGTTTAGTATCCCATCCACTTAGCTTGTCAGGAGAGTTTGTTCTCTCACCTGCTCTGGTTGAAGGTGTGTATCTTGACACGGTGGTGTGTGTACTTCTGCAGGATCTTCTTGGTGTCTTCATCTGTGTTGAAGGAGTTCATGAGGACCAGGGGCACGTCTGTGTTGTAAGTCTTGTTCAGGTGCTGTGGGACAAACAAATGCAAACTATATAAATGCCAGCAACCTTTAACATAGAAGACTGACTGTCGCAGCAGCATCTTGCACAGTCTTCTATTATTGGCCAGTGAGCAGCGCTAACACAACAACAGACTGTAAATGAGTTTCAAAGTGCGCCTTAACAGTAGTTATTGAGTTATGGACCTGAATGAACATTTATGTTTAGGGAATGTCATGAATGGATTATTCAGTTTGGCGGTGTTTGTTGCCTCGTTTGCAAAAATGTAATTTAGATTTAGAGTAGCTGATCAGATGGGGTGGTCTTTTCACGTACATTAATGCTATGCTATTGCTAATGCTATTGATGCGTTACTGTAAGGGAATGCAACATAGGACAAGTAGGACTTTGTAAAGATTATATGGAACATTAGAATTAAAATTAGAATCAGTTTCTAACATTGGAAGAAAGGAGTCTATTGGAAGCAGGACAGCAAATATTTGTGTATGCATATGTATGTATGTTGGTGCATGTGTGTATGCATATGTACATACAAATGTATACAGTGTATGTGCTAGTGTAAGTACGTCTTTTCTGTTTTTCTTATGATTGAATATTGAAAATTGTTGTGTTTGAGAGTGTCTTTGGAAAACGAGTGACATTAGCTGACACTACAGCGACTTACACTGAGTGCAACAACCAAATACATCTGAATCAATATAACACGTAATGAATACTAAGAGGAACAGCAGCCCGAGAGACAGTGTCCTGACAATATTTCTGTAACTTGAATGTGTGATTACAATGCATACAAAGGAGGAAAGCAATGCCTGAGGAGAGATGGAAGCAATGTTTTACCAAGATAAGAGAAAATTAAAGTGAGGAAGATGAGAAATAAGATATGAATCAGTGGGGAGAAGTTGACGTGAGGAAGTTGCTGAAGAGTTGAAATTCCAGCCTGCGACAGAAAACAAGGAATGATTAGACTTTTCTAAACTAAAGTGAGGACATCCTTTAGACATTAATAAACCAGGATGCGTGTTGGCTTGCCACCCACTTTATGTAAACCAGCACTGACCTCACAGTTAAACGAATGGCTAAATTGTGCGTGACTATGTATGTAACTTCCCCACACCTTTCTGTTGAACTGTCGGGACTCTTCAGGATGTTAAAGAGCCCTGTCAACTGATGCATCCCTCGTAGCATGCTCACACACATCATAATGCATTACAAACAAACTGAAAAAGAAATGAACTCCCAACTTTATAGCTTTCTAATATGTTGACAGTGGGTACATGGAGAGGCAGGACAGGAAGGATTGTTTTCCCACATGAAGGGTCTAAATGTTGTTTCAAAGCCGTTTCCACATCACCAGTGAGGAAATACTGTATCCTTTATTTGCTCCTTTTTTTGTTGGCCTAAAAGTACAAAAATTTTAATATATCAGGACAGCAACTAACGATTAATCTGTTAATTATTTTCTCAATTCATAAATGTATCTTTTGGTCTATAAATTCTCAGTAAAAAGGAAAAAATGTCAATCATATTTTCACTTCAAATGTCTTGTTTTGTCTGACCAACAGTCCAAAACCAAAAGATTTTCAGTTTGCCGATAAGACCGAAACAGCCACCGCCACCTTTGAATTGCACACTGTCTTAACTCCACTTGCTTAACTTAACAGATGCAGTAACAAGACGGTCACTCAGGTGAAAGCAGTAAATCTTCAGCAGCCAGGTGGCGCCGTTCCAGTAAGCCTTGAGTTTTGTCCAATCTTCCACGTCTGCTCTATGTGAGAGTGTACAACTCTCTGAAACTGAAATGGTCCAAAATGGATGTGAATAGAGGCAGCGTGCGTGGTGCCTGAGAGGGGTGTTCTCACACAGGAGACGAGGTTATGAGTCGGTGTGTGTGTGTATGTGTGTGTATGGGATCCATTTTCTCTCTCTCTCAATAGGCTGATTCAGCCAGGAGGTAATCTGACCAGACCTGAGCAGAAAATGGAGAGCAGTGACTCGGACACAGAGAGCAGTGTGCTGGGAGGAGGGAAGCGTCCCATGAGGCTGTAATGAAACACGCACACAAATACTAGGCAGCCACACATCTCCGATATAAACTCAGTTACACAACACCAAAGCTCTGGCATCATCATCTCTGACAGACTTTATATTCTCAAAACTTAAACACCTCCAAAACGTCTCCTAAAAACTTGAACATGTGATGCTGTGATTGACTTTATTAATGTATTTGTGGAACATGAATGAAGTTTGAACCAACATGAATTAAGGGATTAGTGTGTGGCTGCCGGGAATAGGTTTGTTTATTGTACATGTCATGTCAGGCACACATAACCACAAACGCACACACGTTCACACACACACTCCCCTCCAGCACACAGCCATCTCTGTTTCCCTGCCAACCCTGCAGACCTGCCCGCCTGCACACCAACAGATCCTCTCTTTCACTACTACTCCCCCCAGATATCACACTGAACTCCTTTCAGAAGACCTTCAGCTCTTTACTCTCCCCCGGCACCTCGGCTACATAATGTAATAAGGGCTTGTGCCTGGAGGATGATACGCATGCAGCATCATGGAGAGAAAGGCAGAGGAAAAGACATGTGCTTGTAATTTTCTGTTTATGAAAAGGAGAAGTGGAGGTATCTTTCCTCCTGAATCTTCTGATAAAACACTTGTGTACTTTTCTAGCTTGGGGTGATACAGAAAAGTCTAAGCTCCTCTCTTGAAATTCCTGAAGGGAGAATGAGACACACACACTGGTCAAACATTACTACATCACAGCAAACAACACCACAGTACCCGGAGCAGATGTTTGTTTTACACCAGAAAGTACATCAGTTCCTGCTCCCCTGCCCCACCCATTCTGACATCACAGCCGCATCTCATGCGTGATGGTGGTGTGGAAACCGGCCACTTTACACCGCACCTCTGAGTTAGGCAACACCAAACTGTCGAACCTGCTGCCAAATCTGGGGCACAGAAAGCATGTGATTTGTAAAGAAGGGGTGTCAGCTGACGCTTAATTAAAGCTTTTGTGCCTTGATGGATTTACAGATTGAGGAGGGAGGTTTCATGACATCAAAAAATAAAACTAAAGAAACATGAGATGAGGAAAAACTCCTAAGAACCCACAAAAGGTGAGAGTTAGGATTTAAGCGTCACAGCTACCCGAGTGTATCCATCATTTCCTCTAAAATGAAGATCCATAAATAGTTTATTTGGTTCTTGAACCTAAATTAAATGAGTGTTTTCACCAGTGAGGTTTGGTGAGAGATTAAAAAGGTTTTGGGGAATATGAACATCTGCCTATCTGTGGTTAAAACCCAGTGTCTGCTCTGTCATCGCAGTGGAAAAAGTAGGAGTAGATCTCCCTCTTACTCATAAGTCTCGCATTGGCAGACCTGCTGTGCCTCTACACTACATGGAGGAGAGGTCTTGCGGATCATTCTGGTAATTCAAACACTGAGTTATTTGAATTCCTCAAAGCCTTCATAATAAGGGCCTCAAGTGCACTAAGCTCACCAATGTTCCCTGTAAATGGTAAATGTTTACGCCTGGTGAAAGGCTATTGAAAGAATATTTGGAGCTTGGACAGTTAAAATCTGACATCAACAGTTTGAAAACGTGCAAAAAACATTACTTTATTTTGATTTTCGCTTAACATTTTCTTCAACTAAATTTAAAACAATCCACGGAATAAACAAAGGTTAAATCTCTGTCAAAGCCTTTTATTATTAGCATGCAGTTTGGGGTGTCCTGGTGCACAAGAGGTTTAAGTGCAACGTGCTGGGTGTGAATCTGGCTAGGAACCTTTTTTCATGTCATACCCCTGCTCTCTCTCTCTCTCCCCTCATTTCATGTGTAACTACTGTCTACTATTTAATAAAGGCAAAACGTGCCTAACTGGGAAATGCGTCCGTGAATTAAGTACTAAATTTTAAACCTGAACGGAATGATTCTTTGCCACTAGGCTGCAGCACAACAGGCTGTAAACACAACAAATTGATATATTATTATTAAGCTGATTTGGTGAACTTGTTAGCAAACGGTGGCTTATTTGCACATCATACAGACATTAGCATTCATTTGGAGTCGTTTGTTTCCAATATTCACTCCCTTTTTAGCGCTGAGGGAAATAATTAGTCTTTGCCTATTTAAGTCTTTTACTGGGATTTCTTATTTGTGATAAGAGATATTAATTGTTTCAGCTTAGCTTTCATTGAAACAGCAAAATTTTAGTCTATTTTATATTGACTGTGTTTTTAATGACGATTGTCTTTATGAACCTGTGATAATGCTGAAAGGTCAATAAATTAAACTATGAATCAATGAATCATAAAGAATTTTACTGACTAAAGTCTCTAGGTAATGACATCCTAAAGATAATTTCTCCTAATCTCCATTCTCCAAGGCCTTAAAGTCTTAAAGTCAGGTATTGATAGGTTTCTGTACCTCTATCTGCTGCACAGTGAGGTCCAGGAAGGTGTTCTCGTTGCGGACACTGATCAGGCTCTTGGGGCCCTTACATCCCATGCTGGTGCCCAGGCCTCCGTTCAGCTTCACCACCACCAGTTTGTTCAGGCTGTCAGCCACGTTGTCTGGCAGGCCTCGGGCAGCGATCTTATCGTAGGGCTGGATCTGGAGGAGAGGGAGAGGCAGCCGGAAGGTCAGGGAAACAGCATGTGTACCCATAAAGTGCTTTTAAAAATCAACAACTTTACTGTTCTTGTAAATTTTTACTCTAATTTGTCTTTGGTTGCAAAGTGTTTATCACTGCGGTGTCTCTGCACTTCCAAGAGACCACCTATGAATCAACAGTGTTTGTGGTAATTTGATGTCTATTTTTCTTGGATTTTTACCGATTTTACTGCTTATTGCAAACAAATTGGTGAGTTTTTACCCAGGAAATGCAGCACAGAGTCTGTAACAGCTGTGAGTGTGGGCTGATTAACTACCAGCTGAGCAATGTAATGGCCTGAATTGACGTGGAAATGTGAAAATGTCACAAATGGTTAATCTGTTCTGCCGCAAAGTGCTTTTTTGAAACAAGAAAGGAAATGCTACATGCATAAAAATACAAAAGGCACAAGACACGTCACACTTTGTGTGCCACGTTTTTGTATGAATGGTGCAGATAACAGTAATTACGATGACTTAACGCACAACACAGCCGGTTTCAAATGTAGTCTTCAGCACTTCTGTTGGCGAGGCAGCAAAAATCATTAGAGTGTGGTGTGTGTGGTCGATGCTACAGCTCTCACATCAGCGGATTCACACATCATCTATTGACTTCTTTCATTCTCTCCCACAGAGCAAGAAGGAACCAAGAGAGGATATGAAAGAGGGTTTCACTTCCCAAAACCACATAGCTATTGGCATTTTGTGAACCAGGGACACTGGCTTGTATACATTCACAGGAATGTCATCTTCAAACTAGAAGTGAAACAGCAGCAGGATCAGTTTTCAACAGAAACTCACTGATTTCCCACTGTTGTTGTGATTCTCCTCAAGTTTAATTTGGCTTGAAGTCGTTTCGTTCTTTCACGGGGAATTTTTAAAATCACGTTAAAAACTGCGAGAAATGTGCAGAAGCATTCAGGGACGGCAGATTCTAACCAGATGTTACAACAGCTTTTTGTTGTTAGGAAGTGAGTGAGTGTGTCAGTGTTTAAATCTCACTCTGTGAATTTGCCTGCATTCTTAAAATAAAACAAATGTGTTAGAGTGTGCGTGTGTGAGGAAATGAAAAGGCCAAGTGTCATCCTGTGTGTCCTCTGCTGCTAAAAGCACAGAGTCGCCAATCAGTGACAGCAGACACACAGCAGATCTCCTGATGGAAACAGACGCTCTCTCCTCTGCTGTTTACCCCCCAACCCCCACCCTCGCATCACACCAAACGAAGGCAGAGGTCACAAATACAACAGACAACCTCGACACAGCTGCCGCTCACTCTCTGTCCTTCACAGAGACGGGAAGTGATCATCATGGAGGACAAAAGATGTTTCATGGTGGAAAGTTGCAAAATGTCTTGCACAATAGGTATGCAGATAAATGATAAACACTCACTGTTAACATACATTAAAGTGTTGACTGGTACAAATCCCTGCAGGCATTGGAAAATAAAAAAAGATAGAAAGAGATTCAGGGGGGAGAGAGAGGCTGTCAGTCTGTGTGTTGATCCCCATCCTACCCCTGTACCCCTGGAGTTAAACAGCTTCCACTCACAGATGTTCATCTCTCTTTCTGGGCAATGCAGATGGGGACTGCTTTTTTCTTTCCTCGTGTGTGTGTGTGTGTGTGTGTGTGTGTGTGTGTGTGTGTGTGTGTTTCCCAGCTACTCCAGCCAAGTCAACAAAACCCTCAGTGGCCCACAGGGAACACCTCTTTGGCCAAACAGCTGGATAAAACTACTTCTGAATTATTTTTTTAATTCTTAAGCCACCACTTCTGGTGCAAACTGCTTTATTCTGGTTGTGTTTTTTTTTTTTACTTTTCACTTTGACTGACACGTTGCTGTCAGCTGCAGGATTGAGCACCTGGAAGAAACCCACAGGACATTTGATCTACAGCAAAGAGAGCCCAGCGATGGATTATAGTTTTAGATTGACACAGATACATGCCGGAGGGATTTCAAAAATGTTATATTAGTACAAGTGGAGGAGGGAAGACGTCTGTATGACTGGAGTCAAACTACACTGAATCACTAAAGTGCAGTGGAAGCACAGACTTGATGCAACTAAGAGAACTGCACGACATGTTGTTTTGTTGTTGACATAGCTACAGGGGCTAGAAAGTTAGTACACTGCTTCCTGGGATGTGACACTGGCCTCTGGTTTGAAGCTTATTTGTGTTTTGGTGTGTGAGTGCACACTAATGCAGAGCTCACACACAGAGCCCGGCTCTTACAGAGACACAAGATACACAAGAAAACATGCAACTGTGAAACTAATTCCAGGTTCTGAAATGTGAGAATTCACTGCTTTTCTTGGTCTTAGTTATTGTAGAAATATTTTAAAGGGACGTTTAAAGGGAAAGTGCATACAATAGCTCACTGTAAAGTCACTAAACCTACCAGATATGTTCTAAGTCCTGACAGGAATATTATAGGACAATTATACAGGGCTTGAAATGATAAACTAAGTGAACTAATACACACAAATATACATGTATAATAGGCACAATCCATAACCAATTTCACATTAAGTTCTTATTTTGTATGCACACGAAAATGAAATTGGTGAAATAAGCTTCTTAAGAGAATAACTCCTAATCTAATTTTTCAGCATCATCGACAACATGAACTACCGAAGCTATCAATCACTGCACCTGGATAACTTGGAAACAGTCAGGATGTAATTATAGCCCATAATTATTTTGACAGGGACACATTTTAGTTGTTCTTCCTCTGTAGTCCAGCAACTTGGAAACACTGACTGAGCTTAAAGCGCTGACTCATCTTAAAGGGAGTTTGATTGTGTTCACATCCATGCTGGTTGTGTAAAGAGGGAATTATACAGTTTCCCAATAATCATAAACATACAGCCAGGGGGATGTTCTTGACTGGCAAAGTCAGTCATCTGACCTCAGACCAGCTGAGAAACAACCAGAGATGGCTGCAGTCTCCTGACAGAGAATGAGCAGGGACATAATGAGTCTGCGAATGATTTACGTCAAATATTAAATGTCATGACCATTTTAGAGCTGATATGATTAGTTGATTATTCGATCTTTACGGAAAATGAATTGGCAACTGTTTTGGACCGTTAGTCGGACAAAACAAGACATCACCTGGGGCTTTGAGAAATTGTGATGGACGTTTTTCACCACATTTTGTAGGCTAATCGATGAATCGAGAAAATATGAATAGATAATGAAAATCACTGTCAGTTGCATCCCATTATTGTCTTTACGAACAATATCTTATTATCCGGTTATTGGGGAAGAAGTACCCATAAAAAGAGCTCCATCAAAAAATATACCAATTAATTATTGCTGTGGCAGGTCAACCTGTCATCTCCACTAGCCGCAGTAGTGAGCGGGGCAATCTGCATCAAAACCGCTCTAATCTTCTCTCTGCCTCCGTCTCGCTTTATGTAACTTTCAATTTCACTGTAAAGCCTCCTCTTTTCGCACTTCATTCATCTTTTCCTGCTCCTCTCTCTATCTCTCGCTCTCTCTCTAAAAATAAATGAGGCGGCTCAGAATCGGGGAGTGATGCAGCTACTCCACACTTTCTACTGGCTGGAGAGGAAAAGATAGATCAGGCTTTGTGTTTGTGTGTTTGGTTAAAAAGAGTCCAGTGCCAGGCGAGCAAATAAGGAAGTTTTGTCAGTGTTGGCCACCAAATGCCAGACCGCAACATCTCTAGCATCAAACAGGCTGAAACAGGGAGATATCTTTGGAAAGAATACAGGTTCCAGCAGTAGCACTAGTCAGGAGGCTCACAAATATGAATGAGTGCAGCAGTCAAAACCACGGCGCACAGGAAATAAATCAATTTTCTAAATTTAGTTTAAATCTTAGGAAAATGGAAACCCCTTTCTGATAAGCCACCCTGTTACGGCCGTAGTGCTGTGTGTGTGTTTTTGTTGTTGTGGTTCTGCTCTCTCTCTCTCTCTCTCTCTCTCTCTCTCTCTCTCTCTCTCTCTCTCNTCTCTGTATCACCCGCCTCCTCCTGCAGCAGGTGATTGTGCACGGCTGGTCCCCACTTACTCATCAGGATCAGGGGCAGGTGTACAAAGGCCGGGAGGGGAGAAGCAGACGAGGCCAGTGGGCCATTTAGCAGACTTCTTTCAGGCAGTCTGTGTGTACCGGCATTGGCAGCGCTAACAGCTGTAATAATGGATAATAAATAATTTAACAGTTTATAGATCAGTTATAAGCTATTAATACAAACTGCTGCTATAAATGAGTGTAACCCATTAATAAATGCTTAGTAAGTACAATTTTGCCAATCAGTCTGATTTTATTTACTTTTGAGATCATGCTTTGACGCAGTGGGACCCTCCTATGGGGTTCCAAGATAAATCACTAGTGACTAGTGTCACAGAAGAAATAATTACACAAAATTAGGTTTATTTTAATTACTTTTCTCTAGTTTTTTGCCATTTATCTTGTCAAATACTGGACACTTCACCTCTTCAGTCCTCTAAAAATCCTTCAAATGAAACAATCTGAAAAAGAAAACACTTTTTACTTGAACTGCTCATAACTCACATCCATATTAAGATATTAATATCAAACCTGCGATGCAGGGCCACAAGTAGACACTGCCTCGTTTTAAGAGGTCACAAGGCAAGAAGGTTGGGAAACATTGCTTTAGTCATTTATTACACACTTTTACATTTAGTACAGCTGCCTGGTTAAATGTTCAACACATGTTTTGCCTCAGGACATCTGTAAACTGATTCCACCCCTTAACAATTCAGAGCTGCAGTGTTTTCAATTATCTTGTGAGTCATACTTCCTAGCATCACAGCAAAATAAAAAATACGTAAGGAGAAATCCATTCTTCTAGTGAGACCGTAAACATGGATGAAGAACTGATTTACTTCACAGTGAATTAAAAAAAATTAATGATCATGTCAGATTTATACATTTTTGACTTTGTGTCTCTGTAGATGTGAGAAAGTCACAGTAGAAGAAAACGAAATAACTTTATCAGGGTTTGAAATGCAGCCTGCAAACCAACACTTATGTACTTCTGCTGCTCCATTTACTTACTGGCTACTCTCGAGTGCTGCCTCTGTCTGCACAACAGTTTGACTGACAGAAAACACTGTGTTCAGACTTCAAAACATCCTCCCCCTTGAGATCAAACCGAATCAGATAAGTTTGCACTTTTTTACTCTGTTAAACCTTTCAATCTTGTACTTTGAAGTTCACACAAAACATGGAAACCCAGTGTTCAGGATACTGAAGGAGAGCACTGAAAGCACTGCCTTGTGACTGAAAACTAAGGAAGACCTACAAAATGATCTTTTTCAGTGAAAGAGAACAAGGAAATCCTGCACAACCAGCTCGGAGAAACACTGATGACTTGGCACTTTGATTGACTTTGTAAGTGACTGACCCACAGCACCATCAAAAGGAAACTTAAGCCTCCTGTGGTTCGTCTAGTTTACTGCCAGGAGGATAGTGAATAGTCAATGTACAGTCTACAGAGGTCTACGATAAGTAATGACTGCTGGAATATTTAAGTGGGGCATTTTACAGTCAGTTTTCCTATCTTCATAGGTAAACATTGTTTTATGCAACTAAGGTGATACACTGACTATACAATCACCATCAGAACACAGAGTTATGTTCCACAATTAACATCTCAAATGTCTCGTGCCTTAATAATCTATCTTTTAACCTGATTAAACTGAACTAATTGTACCGTAAACAATCTCTCTGTGGCTCTGGATGTTGAACTCCTTTCATCTGATTGGCTGAAATTCTGATGAAACTGCAGCTTATTCTACTGTGCTCATTGGTGGCTTCTGTGGGAATCAAACCACACTTGCCATTGAACAGTACTCTTTATCTGGTCCAGCAATATTCCTCATGGCACTGGGATGGAACAAATAGGACACCAGGGACAGTGGGCACATTGTTCCAGCTATTATGCAGCTGACCTGACAGTGGAGGTGTACAGTTTAGGTGTCTATTGCAGAACAGTCAAAACCAGTGAAGAATAGGGAAAACTGGTGCATGTTTTAAGAAGACAAGGGGGAATTGTACTGTTACCAACTGCAGCATCTTGATTCAAGTTACACACGTCATCTAATCTCAAATATCTCTAGATAATAGATTTTTTTTCAAAGTACATCAGTACATTGCTCTGGGCGTTTTGTTACACAATGCACAACTTCCAATGTGTTAATGGTTTGTGACACACTGATACTACCTGGTTATCAGCTTATCGGCCACTTTACTGCACTTAAACCTGTCGCACCTTGACGAGTTAGATAATGTTATGGGAGACTTTTTGGTTTACAATGTCCCCAGAAGACTATTTGATTCTGAAAATGAACCACATGATAATGTAACGAAAGAATTCACCATGAACCGAATGAGTGCTTTATAGTAAAACAGATTTACAGTTTTGAGTCTGAGTCGAGTAAAACCAAGAAACAAGACTCAAGTAATGGACAGGCCAGGATGAGAAAAAGATGACTTTCAAGTGGAAAGTAAGGAACCAATATTTGAAAAAAAGTAACATCTAATCTTACATAAAATCACTAGTTTATGTAAAACTTAAGTTACCTTCTACCATTTTTTAAAGTCCTTCTTCCAGACAACTGCCTCTACTAACTCCACATTCAACCTACTATTCAAACTACTATAATCAAGATCAACATTTGAGATGGTTAAACGCAGGAGTGGCAACTGGAAGTTATGAACCACAGAACATGATACTGTTGACTGTGATGCCAGGTGATCTTATCAGTGAGGCACCTTTTCCGGTTATGGAAACGTGCCATAAAGGGAGGTGCATTTTCCATTTACATTGGCACATACCTCCTTCTGCGAAATCCAACCCTTTTTGAAGTTGTATTTCCTGTTAGTTCAATGCGTTCTATCTATTTCTGATTGGAACATTATTGAATAAAAAGGATATCACTGTTGTCTGTTTTAAATCTTGACACTATGTACTGTACAAGCTGTATGGGTTTATTACTGTGGGTGCAGCCAGCCAGCCAAGCTGAGTGCTTCATACTAAGTGAAGCAACATCCACAGTGGAAAGAAAATGTGGCAGAAAAGTTAAAAAGTATGGATGAGCATCGTTTCATGTTTTCAAACTGAACAGTGTTTGGTGTCAATCTTGTTTGATGCTTCTGATGCCTCAGCTTCAGCTTGAAGTGGGGTGCTGTTTCATGAGAGCTCATCACGATGAGTGACAGGTGCTGGGATGGGGGTTTGATCATCTGAGCCTGGGACTAGAAACACACCACTGACTCAAGGTGAAAAGCTGCATATGGTTGCTTTTATGTTGAATTTTAACCTGCTTGGTGTGCCACATCTATAGCCACCAAAGACAAGAAGTGTCATAATGGTAACATTTGTACATTTAAACTTATGTAGCATTTGTACATTTATACTGAGCAATGCTGTATGAAAATGGAGCAGACCGTGATTCTCTGTAGCTTTAAAACTAATGTAATGAGTTCAGTCGTGTTCAGACCGACATTAACACTGCAAATACATGCAAGTACACTTTACAGGTAGATCACCTTGTAATGTGAGCAGTGTCATTCTACTGTCTTGCAGTCGTAGAGGATAAAATGATTGTCACACTGAGAACTTAACAGAGCTGTAAAAATCTGCCTCATAGTATTAGTGCAGCGTTTTGGGATCTGATACACCTTCAAACTCGTGGATGTATTACTCAAACTGGATTTCCTGGATTGTATTTCATCATCTCACCTGTATTTATCTCAAAACACGCCTCCACTAACGCAGCCCATTGGTTGGAGTTTGTTTCTGTTTTGTTTTGGATGTTATTTACTTCTTGGTGTATTTATGATTGCTTTCTGACAACACAATACAAAAGGCGCGTGTGTATGCTTGGCTTAACCCTTCTGTGTATGCACAACACACACTGGAAAAGTTTAAACAATAGTTACTTGTAAGATGCAGAAACATAAAGAGCTACTTGCAAACAATGGCAAGTTCTTATAAGGGATATAAGGGATATAAATCCAGAGTTTTTGTTTTCTCTCACCAGAAATACATAATATTCTCATTCTCTCAGATACAAGCATATAAGCACAGAATCACACACAAAAAAACCATCCACAAACTAGACTTACCGAGTCCTCTGGAGGTCTTTGTATCTTGATCCACTCTACTGATGGCCCCTTCACCTGCAGAAATCTTTGGAAAAGATTCTCGAAGCCCTCAAAGTCTTTCCTAGACACCTGAAAAACACAAGGGTTTTATTTTAACCTTTATTCATCCCAAAAAGGCAGGTGGAGATTTGCCAATTCACTAATACATTTCTGCCCAATCACAGTCCAAATTCACTTGTCCAGACAGACAAGACCTTCTCAAAGTGCACCGATTATCTACCAGGTTTCTCTAATCGAGAGCAGTTGAACAAGCTGCTAGAAAAGCTGCACAGCTTACACAGTGGCGTCTTTGAAACCCTTTTACTTTTCTTTTAAAAATTAGAATAACATTTTGACATCAGTGATTCCCACTGTGGTCTTCAATCACAAAGTTAGGAAAAATCTGACTTATGCTTCTTGGCTCTTATTTTATATTCTTTTTACCGTACCCAAAATGTCTTATAACGGAGCTGGTAATCTAGGAAATGAAACTTTGCTGCACTTGTGTGAAGCCATAAAGGATAAAACAGTCAGCTGAAAGCTTCAAATGTAAAATGTGGGTTTGATTATCTGGAATCATACAGTGAGACTGAAGTCACTGCAGTGAAACATGTTTACTGAGTGAGAAATTATACAATGAAATGGAAGCACTAAACAATATGTGAAGCTGCTGAACAAGCTCTACTACTCATCATCTGGCCTATTTTGGATAATTATGGAACGACCTTTTTTCAACTGAAAAAACAATCATTTCCAAGTACTAATTCAATGTATGTATGTATTTAACGTGTCTTTAACAAGATGTAAGTAATGTGTGTCTACAAAACAGATATACAGATAAAACATCCTCTGGATGTGATGTAGGACCGTGTGAATGTTACTGAGAGACATTTGGTAATTTTAAACAAGACATGGTGATTATCAAGACTACTCTTATTAGTTTTTAATATACTTAGAAGAAGAAGAATCGGATTGACCTTTCGGTTACCGGCCGGCTTCTCTACCTCTAGGCCATCCTGCCCCCCAACATCATAATAATATGCTTACACAAAATAAGATGGAAAAAAGCAGACAAGAAAATAGACATTTAAAATGTCATTTAAGGTCTTGAACAATGTTAAAAATGTATTTAAAATGTGTATTAAAAACAAAAAAACTAATAAAAAAAACTCTATGTAAGTGGTTCACATTTGTGTCTCTACACTGGAGACCCACCCAGTTCAGCTTACTGAAAGCACAAAGGGTGTTTTCTGTGAATACCTTCAAGTGAAAGTGCGTATAAAGTGCCGGGCACGCCTGTGTGTGACTGACTGTCTCAGTGTGTTTCATTCCATCTTTTGTGATTGCTGCTGGTTTGAGAGTGCCCGGAAAGTCTGTGCTTGTATGTGTGTGTGTGTGTGTGTGTGTGTGTGTGTGTGTTCAGTCAAGCAATTTTTTGTTTTATGCCAAAGGAAATTCAAAGAAAACAGATGAAATGATTGTCAGTCTAGCTTTCTTGCTGCTGTTTAAAAGAAGTTAAGAAGACGTTTTTGAGTAATTTGCTGCTGTGGGCTGAGTAGTGTCCACTCCCAACATCAGAATTCATTTTGGGCTAACAGGACACATCCACAGGGTCTCAGTTGGGCTGGAAGTCTCTAATGACGCATTATATTATGATTTAAGATGTTTGCTTAAAAGCCTCGCCTACTGCAACTTTATGACGTATGCTTAATATATGTATGTGTGTCTGCACGCATGTACGTGGTACCCTCATTGGCACTGTGCTACAGTATGTGTCACTTTTGTGTTTTCCCAGTGTTCGTGTGAGACCCAGCCACCCTCTAAATCACAACCAGATGGTCAGAGACAAACAGAGGGAGGGAGCGTATTAGTGTGTACCTCTCTCTCGGCGCCTGTGGTGGTGTCCAGCAGTTTCTCCAGCTCGTCGTGCATGGAGCTCTCCAGCTGCTGCCGCATCATTTCCTGGAACTGAGCCATCCCTCCTTTGGCCACCCCTTTACTCAGACCTGGGCAGGCAAGGAAGTGGAAGTTTTTTTTTTTGTTCTAACATATTCTGGATTCTGGAGATTCTTACCTCCACCTTAACTCTTTTTATCAACTCACACCATCTGTTTTAGCATAATCTGCCACCGAACAAAGCTATCAAAATGACTTTTTGTATGTTGCTTTACTGAAGGTCTACTGATATTCTTTTATTTGTTAAAAAGTGGACTGATTTTACTACAGAAGGCAGAAAAATTAGAGTCAGAAAACTGAATCTAGAGCAGCAAAGATTAATCAATTAGTACATCAACAGAAAATTCATGTAAACTATTTTCATAATCGATTAATCGTTTAAGTGATTTTTCAAGCAAACATGCAAAACATTTAATGGTTCCAGGCTTTTAAATGTGAGAATTTACAGCTTTTTTTTGGTTTTACATTATTGTAAAATTAATATTTTGAGGTTTTGGACTGTTGGTCGGACAAAACAAGACAATGGATGACGTCAAAACATCTACCTCACTGATCATGTAACCTTAGTGAAGATGTACATGTAGAATGTATGTTCTCGTGCCATCGTAGTATTATACGTATACTGTAGTATTTGTGTCAGTATACATTGCAGGAAATAAAGCAATGGTATCTGAGAGGGTGGTTCTCATTCTTATCATCAATGGTGATGTAACAGGTCTGAAGTATACATACGGAATCATAATTTTAGTACCAGTTATCCCGTAAGCAAAACAACGCCCGCAAGATTATTATGGCTTTTGCGTAACAGATAAACATTGCATATGTCAAGTTTTAAACCACAGATAAGCTTAAAACTGGAGTAAACAGGAAATATGACTGTTTGTGATATTGATTATGGATGTGTATCTCAGAGGCACATTTGAGTTTCTTAAGAGTTTTAATATAGCTTACATGTGTAAAAATGATAGCTATTAGCGCATCAGAATATATCGGATTGATATCCGATCATCACAGTACAGAAATGGCAAAGATATTTAAATTTAAGGTACTTAAGAAACAGAATTGCATACTTTGTCCACAAGTTCATTTTTCCTACAGTAAAATGTCCCACTCAGTGCATATCATAATTATTTATCTTTAAAATGAATGTTCATGTTAATCTTTTTTTTTTTTAAATCTCAAATATCAATATCAGTATTGACCTCAAAAATCCAGCATCATTCAGTCTTTGGTAAAAAATTAAAGGAAGTGAAATTAAAACAGCTCTGTAGTTAACACAGCTGTGCCACCATGACACCAAACTCTGACCAAGTAGTGTGATGACACCTGCAGACAAAACAGTTCTGAATGTTCAGAACTGTTCTAATTAAGTCCTGATTAAGCGCAAACGCCCATGAGACAGTTTCAGTGCGATAAAAAGATGCAAAAACATGTGACCAAATTAACCTGCGGAGCCTGTTTGGTTTTCTGTGTGGTGTGAGGTAAACATTTTGATCATGAGACCTATTTGCATATTATCAAAAATACAAAATAAATGTTAAAAACCAACCTGAAATTAACACATACCACAGTGTGAATAGGAGAGGGAGAGTGTGAGAGACCTTGAGAGTCATCGCGTGGCTCAGTATGGTGCGGGGTATTTGATACCTTAAAGACTCGTGCCAGTCTGTCTTTCAGCACTCTTCTCACTGGTTAGCAGAATACCACAGTGAGCAAACTGGAGTAAACTCACTACAGAAAAATTCACTGCTTCTGGCACACAGACAAAAAAAACGACAACAGGAAACTACGTGACAAGACAAATCCCATGTTACCACGGATTGTCAACAGCAGCAGAAGGAAATCAGAAGGATTTACAGTGTTTCACAATCCCTGGTTAAGCTTTTGGTTAGTGTAATAGACAGTCATATTTTAAGATTTTATGATACCTTACTGTCAAGAAGGGCAGATAAAATCCAGGTGCCGGCTAACTGCTGTGACTGTGGTAAGTCTAGTTGATCCATAATCAATAGATTAATAGATTAAATAGCATTTTAGAAGATGTATCCACTGATCTATTGCTTAATGGATAAACTACTTTAATTAATCAATTAATTGTTTAGTCTATATAAAATGTTTAAATAATGACAAATGCCCATCACAACTTCCTAGATTGTAAAAGCTGTATCAAGTTTGCCATTTTTACCTCATAATCTATTTTTATTTACTGATTTTCAAAGTTACAATCGGTCAGTTGACTGATTGAGCAAATCGACTTATCACATCTGTAGGTAGTAAGTCAATTTGACAGCTAACCAACCATAATTTGGAGGTCCTGTTCTTTTCTAAAGACCTAAAAGTGAAAGTGGAGTGGTTTCAGAATATAGGAAATGTTACCTGCAACTGTGCCCAAAAATCAGCTGTCATTGGCATGTTAACTGGCACATTTTGGTTTGAGGGCTGAATGCTGTTTTTGTGGCAGTAATGTGTAAGGCTGGCTGTTTAATAGACAGCATACACAGGCCATTTAATAGGCACCGTATGGATACAAAAATACATATATAAGCCTGAAGGGGTGAAATAAAACCACTGAACAAACTGGAAAACTTTGACCAGAACTCCACCTGACTGCTTTTTTCTTCAATCAGCTGTGGACTGATTTGAATCAATCACAAATATTTGAATTTAATTTGTCAGGTCCAGCATGGTGCGTTCGTGTACAGATGGGAAGCTTCACCATTTAAGAACTTAGAGTTTACTACCCATCTCCATTGCATTTATGAGATACAGGATTAAATTGGCAAGGATGATGGTCATGTGGTGATACAAAGGATAATGTAAAAGAAAACTATAATGTCCATTCAACAACTCTTGAGTCTCAGATATCAGAGCTTTCAGAAGACATCAATCAGTTTTTTAAACTTTGACATAATTAAAACCCAAGCATGGCAGTCACATGTGATGGATCAGTCAGTATGTGAGGCAAACTTCAAGTTTCTGCTACTACTACTATTTAACTACTGCACAAAAACTGTGCTTTCTTGGAAGGCAGCGAGAATACATTTTAAAAATGCATAGAAGGTAGGAAAAACAGATTAGAAAATGTTGTTGGCTTTAAATGTTTACCATCAATGTGGATGAAAAAAACACAGGTATGGTCCTTTAAACCCACTAATTTATCATCTAAAGTTAAGAGTTGAATATACCCTCCACAACACTACTTACCTTCTACATAAAGTGCCATGTTTCAGCTGCCAAGTAGCGACCGATTCAGCAATACATACGGTTAAATAATAAGATAAATCCAAAACAGAGCGAGCGGAAACGCTTCAAATTAAATATTCCAGAGAGCATCCACGGTTAAAACCGAAGTGTCATTGAACATACATCGCGCAAATGAATACAAAAGTTTCCTTGAGGTATCCTAAAAGCCAACTGATCGTTCATTCAGAGGTGTACAGCCCTTTAAGTCCATTCACAACTGAGGCTCTGGAGGATGAGACGTCCTGTCTACCTCAAGTACTCGTAAGAACAAAAGGAGCAAAAACAAGGACACAATCATCCGATCACACTAATCTCTCTGGATAACAGCCAAACGTCGTCTATGAACACGTAGCTTGGACGAATCTAGCAGGATCTCGGGTTGCTTTCGGTGTCTGACTCGCGTTGTCCAGACCCAGTACTGTAAACCACGTCACAAATCCTGGCTGCGAGTACCAACCTCTGTCCATGGTTTTCTTTTGCCTCGCCCCCTGCCTTCATTTTTATTACCTTATTGCCAAAGAGTCGGTGATTTTCAGCCCCCTTTTTTACACCGCGTACACTGCCCACAAACATCCCGTCAATTATTAACCGGTCAGATGCATACTTGTGAGTCCATCCGCATGACCTGTCTGACGGGGAACTTCAGAGACTACAGGCTGCGGAAATGACTGACTGATGGATGGATGGACAGAAGGAAACGGTATGTACTCAAGCAACAATGGATATTAACGCTGCCTACAGTGTGCATCCTTGACAGACATGAAGATCAACGGTGGTACCGTGAACACCACACGAGAAAAGACGACCGTTTTCGATTAATGTCTAAAAGAAAAACCGTTGGTTTTTAAAGCTAACTTTAAGCTTGGGAAAACGGGATGATGTCAAGAGGCAATGTGATCAAATGTTCTTATGATTTAAAGCCATTTTCTTACTGTGTGACTGTAGGATGCTGGCGGAAGAAAAGTCGATGGGGTCGGCCTGGTCCTGCGGGTCTGAAGGACCACAGTAATCCCGCAAAGGAGACAGCGGAGTACACCCAATGTGTGTTTTGTTTTTCTTGTTTTCACATTAAAGCACCGGGCTTCTGTTTCGCTTCGACATCGCCGAATAAAAATCACAACAGGGTAAAAAATTGAAGAACTTAAAAAAAAGGTGATTAGTTCGAAGATATTTTACACTACAGTGCTATTCCGGGCAGGAACGAATGGGAACGTTGCAGGAGGATGGCAGCCAATGAAAAAAGCTATTCGCCTGTGACGCAGATTTGACTGCCAATAGATTTCTGCAACGTGCAATATGGTTTCCGCACAATTCCGGTTTAGTTTCCTTGGTTAAAGAATGCTGGAATTCTGCAAATAGGAAATACAAAAGATACAGAAAAGGTCACATATGCGTACTGACCTTGGTATTTGAGTTTTTAAAGTACCGGTTAAACTTTTGGAGTACGTCCATATATTATAATGTGTAGTATGAAACTGGCTGGGCAGCAGTCAACAGTCAACATTCCACTAGATACACCAGATGTACCCCACTAATGTGGGAATAGTGAATGTTATTGGTAGACATGTCCCTTTTATTTATTGACCGTTTTTAAATCAACAATGACACATGTGAGTTATTACAGCGTAGTAGTAGTAATTACAGAGGTTACATAACGATGCCTCATGATTGGGAAGGGACAAAACTAGGAAATACTGCCCCTTCCTGGTGAAACTGTGACATTGCGCTGCTCTTCAGATTCTACTATACAGTATTTTACTCATTAACTGTCTACAAATACCTTTCACCAGAGCTGGGCAATACAGGTAATATCTCTTCCAGGAATAATTCAGTGTAATCAAATCCTGGGTTTGTTTAAAATATTGTGAATCGTGATACACAATTTTATTGTTTAAATGAATGATGAAATGTATCCAAGTCAGATTTTTCCCATAATGATGTCTGAAATACTTAAGAATCCCTGCTGAAAATGACAGTATTACCTTAGTTATCATTACCATGCAGTCCAGTCTCATAAGCATCAACTTAACATGATATTTTCTATACCTATAGGACTACTCAGTAGAGAGTATACTGGTACTCTTAAGACTACTGGTAATCATATTTGACCCCCATCCCTTCCACCCTGCATACTTCCTGTTCCCAACATTAAGAAACCCTGGAAGTTTGTGTGTCCATCCACCCATCTATCCCTACTAATCTGATGCAGGCTGGTGAGGGACTGGAGCCTTTCTGTGCACACTCCAGGAGAGAAGCGGGGTAAACCCTCGACAGGTTGTCAATCTTGTATTGTATTGTATTGTATTGATTGTATTTGTAACTGCAAGACATTTTTTTCAACAGGGTCCATAAAGTATATTCTGTTCTTGTATCACAGGGCTGATACAGAAAATCATTCACACCTACAGCCCATTTAGTCACCAATTCACCTAACATGCCCCTCACTGGGACTGTGGGAGGAAACCCACACAGACACAGTGAGAACATGGTGAACATCCACACAGAAAGTGTCCAGCTGGCTGGAAAACTTGAACCCTGGACCTTCTTGCTCCGAGGTGACAATGCTAACCAATCAGCTGCTGTGCCACCTAAAGCTTTAAGTATGGCAACTACATTGGTGCCTATTTTCTTTTGCCTGTAAGATGACAAACACACTCGGAAAACAAATGCAAAACCATCAAAAAAAAAACAAAAACACAACTACATTGTTAAACTTTTTATTGTTTCAGCTTTAAAAGGTTATCCATTCCAGTGTTTGAGGACTTAATGCATCATTGACTATATGTAACAACCATCCATGTTTCACTTACCCCAAGAGAAAAATTATTGAAAAATAGCTGGTGACAAATTCGGTGGACTTTCAGTATAAACTGTATACTTTAAGTTGGGTTATACTTGTGCGTCATGGTGTACAGCGGGCCCCACTGTGGGTGTCTCTAGTGGCTACTGAAAAGGGGACTAATGTCGTGCAATCATTTATAGCCAAACTAAACCTGGTCATCTTCTTTTTTCCTCCACTTTGTGATAGACAGCACCGATGAGAGTAAGTAGAAAGTTTGTAGTGCAAATGGCTTTGCCAGATCACATAATATGTCTGACAATTACTGAGCTTTTCTTTAACTTACATAATGTTGTCTCCATTTGGTATTTCCGTAGCTGCCATACATTTCTGAAAAGGTGCACCTTAGCATAGCTAAAGCTACAGTGGCTATGTGCGTACGCTAATTTCTATGCCGTAGCCTTCCAACGCACAAGTATAAATCCAACTTTACACTCATAAACATTGACACACACACACACACACACACACACACACACACACAGTAATGCAGGGGTTGGTGGAGTGCTTTATCACAGGCGTGCATCTGGAGTTTTGGGGCGGTCTAAGTGCCTGTTGGCTGGGCTTGCAGGGTCTAGTCATACTCCCAGGAAAGACACAGCTGTGTCTCTCTCCTCCATCAGCTCTGCTGCTGTGGCGTCCATCTTCGATTGGGAAAAGGTGTTGATGGTCAGGCCCTCCACAATCTTCCAGGTCTTGTCCTGAGGAAACAGCATACTTTCATAAGTTTTGGATTTTACAACATATGCTTACAAACCTTAACTTAACTTACAAATGTCCACCAATGACAGTCACCTTGATCTGGACAGGGAATGAGTAGATGAGGTCATCTGGGATTCCATAGGAGTTGCCAGAGGAATAAACACCCATGGAGATAAACTCACCCTGAAAAAAAATAAATAAAAAAAAGAAGAGGAGAAACTAGTTAAGACTACATTTCAAATATAATGTTTCTTATTCCAGATATGGTTGACCGTATGCAGCAACAGGCACACATTCTCGTATCATAACTATAGTATAAATATATATGGTGTTTACCTCAGGGGTGCCTGACCAGATGTCTCTCATGTGGTCACAGATGGCCTTGGCTGCAGACATGGCGCTGGACAGCTTCCTGGCCTTGATGACTGCAGCGCCTCTCTGCTGCACTGTCTGCAATAAAAGAACATGGGGCGTTACATGAAAATGCAGTGGCAGTCAATGGGAATGTGAGCAGAAGAACTGAGTTGAGCAGCTAGTTTCGGTTTTATTTGTCAAGGTTTTGAGATAAAGGCTGAAGGCTGAAATGTCTGCAGTGGCTATCTCTGGTGCTCAAAGCATCAAAAAGTTACATTTGAAAAACTAAACAGCAATCTGTGAAAATGTCTTTTGTCATGTTCAGTCCTATGACCAGTGAAGAAAAATCAGATTGAGATTTTTTGTGACAAGTGTTTGAGTCAATGTGCATTTGTGGACAGGTCGGGTTTAATTGTTTTTTTGTTCAATTACTTCTTTTGTCAAATATACCTCCAACATTTGATTATTTGATATTAGAAAATCCATCTAGAATTTTCTGTAAAAAGTGAAAATATTTTTACCGTGTGTGCGAGTATAATTTTTGCATATTGTGTATTTTTGAGTGGCTGACACAGGAGCCGTGTATAAATGCAAAAGGTATCTCACAGTCCAACAGTAAATCTTTAACTCACTGTGATGAAGTCTCCTTTAAGCCAGGCATCATCCTTGACTGCATCAAAGCAGGCGAGCTCGCTACCAGACATGTTGACCATGCAGTGATGCACGTCGGGGTACTGGGTGGACGAGTGGTTTCCCCAGATGATCACATTCTTCACATGGGTGGCAGGAACGCCACAGCGCATCGCCACCTACAGGACCGGAGCGTAAAAAGGACAGAAAGCAAATTCAGGTTTCATGATCAGCTCAGACAAAGAACTGACAATGTGGCAGCTAAAAGTCTGTGAGTGTAATTTGTAAAGAAAAGTGAAAAAGGGGGTCTAAAGGAACGCACCTGAGAGCGAGCCCTGTTGTGGTCCAGACGGGTGAGGCAGGAGAAGTTCTCTTTGGGGATGGAGGGAGCAGACTTGGCTGCAATAAGACAGTTGGTGTTTGCAGGGTTTCCCACAACCAACACCTGAAAACACACACGCACATTAAAATACAACCCGAGTGACTCATCTGATCTAACTCAATGTAAACTCATTATTGTAACAGCACACTAATGGTCCTATGTACCTCCTTGGGATAGATTGGCTTGATTTAAAAGTAGCTGTGGGTTTTAGATCTTATTCTTACCAGAGTGAAACACAAACAACTTAGTCACCAGCAGTAACAGCCTTCGACACAAGCAGAACAGGAGGGAAGTGGACGTGTCAGTAACTTTGCATGTCAGTGCGTGTCTATGATCTAAGTCCTGTGTCATTACCTTGACCGTCTTCTTGGAGTACTTCTCCAGGGCTGATCCCTGGCTCTTGAATATGGCCACGTTGGCTTTGAGCAGGTCCTTCCTCTCCATCCCCTCCTTCCTGGGCATGGAGCCCACCAAGATGGCTGCGTCCAGGTCCTTGAAGGCCACTTCCTCCTTGTCAGTGGGGACAATGTCTGTGGACAGAGAAAATAATTGAATTTCTGGTGCTGGTTGAATGTTTATATACCATACATGGCTCCTTGACAGTTGCCATCTAAAAGCAGTGCTTTGCCACACCTCAACCGATTCATTAGGTCACCATTTACTCCTTGCCAAAAAGGAGTTTGGGGTGACATTTGACACACAAGGTCTCAAACTTTTGGCTGTAAGTCAGTGATTTTTACCAACTTTCCTCTAAACTGACATGTCCTTCAGTGTTTAATTTTCAGTTGAAAATAAAATTACAAATTGAACATGGAGCATGACATTCTACAATCTCCAAGCCCTAAAATATATTTTTGGGCAGATTCCCACTTGACTGGAACCAAGTCGGTAGTGTATGTTAATCATGTGAATCATTTGTATAACTGGTATTAGTGCTTGGCCAGGTCTCTACTGTAATACAGAAACCAATAAATTTCATACACTCCCTAAAACAATTACGCTGGAGCACACAAAGAACACAGCTAAAGTCTTCTCTGTCCACAAAGTCTGCAAATCATCACTATGACAATTCCCATCTTAAATAGTTTGAAACCAAACTTAATGGAAAGTTTTTCCATCCTTTCTACAAGCATACAATTTTGAGAAATGTATTTTAGACGTATCACATGTTTAACCAGTATTGCGCTGTATGGCTAGGCCCATCTCAGTGCATGAAGCGTTGTCTTTGCAGCACAGTTGGTTAATACAGGGGCCTCTCACAGCCCCCGTCTAAACAAAGAAAAGGACAGCACCATTTCAAAGGAAAAATTCCAGGTCACAATGGAGATGGCACATAATGGCGCCTCACGACTGATGTCATGACAGCGGTTACAGTGATGACACCGAACAACCTAGTGGAAAGTTCTAAAAACAGTCTTAAAATTCTTACAGTGGTGCACATTTGGTCTTCAGAGTAAAAGCAATTGAAACAAATGTCTAAACTGAGGAAAAGATAGCAGTCTTCTCCAGCAGGTGGTGAATGATATTCTGGCAGCTGTAGAAATATATGAAGTGTTGATTTCAAAAAACAACAGGCTTCTTCAAGGACATCGGCGGATTCAGAAATCTTTTGGCTGATCTTATCTGGGATAACCGCTCCACATTTTGTTCCACAAAAAAACAAGGTCTAACAACTTACACTTGAGTAAAAAAACAAACAGATGAAGTACAGCTGCAACATATATTGTTTGGGTGCAGTAACTATAATTGCATTTGTCCATCCATTACTGTGCATATTCAATCATTTAAAATAAATGTTGTTATGCATGTACAGTCTTTGACGTTGTGGTCAAATGGCACTATTTGTGTAAAAACTGTGATTTTGAGATGCTTAATAAATACAGCCCTGGCTTCTGCCAGTCAAAGTGTGCTATGGTTATTGGGGGTGGGAATCGTAGGATAGCTCATATTATTATTATTATTACTGATTATTATTATAGTAAGAGTGTTACATTATTTTTTACATGAAACACTGTACAAAAATGACAGTATCAGAAGCAAAACAATCATCTACAATACTTCAATATTTGTGTAAATTAAGAGGAAATGAGGACTCTAAAACTGCAACATAATATATATCATACATACATATTATGAATAGATTTTATCATAGGCAGTGTGTGTAGACTCTACCTCTTCAAAAACAACACAGCAACATGTACACACGTGCTACCATTAAAATGGAAAGAAGCTATAAACTAGCAAAAGGCTGACGTCCTAGAAAGCACTTGTTTTAAAGGAAGAATACATCTCTGCCTCAGAGCAAATAAAATATTTTCAGATCTATAATAATTCAGTTTAACTCCAATTAGCTTCTACAAAAACAGATAATTGTAAAGTAAAATACATAGTCTTCGTGTTTAAGGAAAACTGATATTCGATGCCAGCGTATCAATAACGTATACAGACAATACATCATGTTATTTTATAGTGTCAGTTATTTGTCCCACCCATAAATAGTTACCTCTCAGAAGTGGGAGGGCACAGTCCTGCAGCTCCATGACAACACCCTCCAGGACTGGCAACATGGGTGTAATGTCCAAAAGGAGCAAGATGACTGGCTGACAGGAGGAGGAGGGAAGGGAGCAGGCAGTGTGATCAATGGTATGAAATTAATTAAACATGCTGAACTGAATTTAAATGCACTCAAATCATAATTCCCATGAATAATGACACAACAGTGGGGGACTTAAGTTGTCTCTGGAACAGAGTGTGAAGGCCTAAGCCGTGTGGCTCACTGACTGTGCCATGTGCCAAATGGATCAAGTGGTTTTAAAGTTGGCCTAAGACTCTTGCCACATTTTATTGACTTCAAGGACAATCCTGGCTCGTCCCAGGGCGAAATGCACAGGCGCAATCTGATCAATTCCCGCAGGGACAACATCTGTTCAGTATGACCTGGAAAACTTGTGATATTCACAGCTGTTTACAGGGGGTTGTGAGTATCCTATGCATATCTTGTGACACTTCCCTTACACTATCTAATGACATAAGGGAATTGTATGTGTGTTATGCCAGCAAGACAAAGCCCTTCTTTACCTGATCTTTGCCAAAGACATCTCCCTTGGCAATGCTGAACAACAGGGAATAGGCAATCTGCCCAGCAGCGCCGGTCACCAGAACTCTAATAGGCTCAGACTGCAAGACACAAGGCAAAGAACACTGCTGTTAGTACTATTAGCATTGATTTCACTAAGAGGACAGGTATGAAAGTGACAGTTTGATTGTCCAGCGCACGTGGACTGGATGTGTATTCTTGTCAACAGGATTTACTAAAAGCAGGGGGTCAGTTCAAAAATAGACTCAGTGCCTTCCATACAGGACCCACTGTTGCATAACAAAACCAGGATAAACTTAGGTTATCAGGTTCATCGCCATCTTTACCATTCACTCAACGGCATTCATTCAGTCCCCAAAATAACTATCCAAGTAGCAAATTACAAAAGCCTTACATGAATATGAGATGAGGACTGACTGAAGGTTTAAACAAAACAAACGTATGAGTCCTAAGGGGTTGGTTACGTCATGCCGCGAACGAGACTACATGTATCGGCAAAGTCAGTTTGCATAGCTACCGTTGACTAACTACTCAAAACTTTGTGAATTGCTTATTTGCTCAGTTTGAATAACTGCAGCTTTATCTGCGTTACAATGATACTGAAAAATGAATAACCGATAAAGTTGCTGGCTCTACTCACCATGTCCACACGTTAGCAAGGACTGTTCTCTCTCGCACTTCTCGGTTAACCAGGCGGAGGTCAGTCCTATTTAAGTCATCAGTTGATCACGACACTTGTAACAGTCAGACGGCAGGTGGTGATGGTTAATGTAGTCCTTTATCAAAAAGAACAAACTAGTCAACGAGTTATAACGTAGGTAAAGAAAACGTCGCTATCGGTAATACTAGTATAACCTAGGCTGTACACGCAGGCTTCTACAGGACATCGCTATTTAATGAGCTAGCTGGTTGCATTACAGGCCGCAACACGATCGCTAATGAGCTAGCTGGTTAGCATAGCCTGTTAAGTACCGCTTGTTGTTGCTTAGCGACCTGAATCCAGGGGGTAGCAAAGAGCCAGCTAGCATCGTGAGTACAGTTTGTTAGTTATTTTAGCTTAGCTACTCGTTAGGAAGATAGACAGTAGACCAACATGTCTAATTATGGACCGAACAGCGATTAATGACGTTAACATAAGTTATCCATGTGGAATTCAAATGGTTAAATATAAACGTTTTCATTGCAAAGTAGGTTGTTAAGTTTGCATAATGCTAACAGCTCGGAGCCAACAGCGACTGGCGTTCACGTGTCATCCTAATCAAACGAACGTAGCTAACGTTAACTGTACATGTTTGCAGTGAGAGGCATGTTTTTAAGTTTTGTAGTTACCGTTAATGTCTCGTTCAAAAATCACGGAAGCAGTGATTTGTCACTGAAATAATCAAGGTAAGTTGACGATAGTAACCTGTCTCATCTCTTTCTCCTCCTCTCTGTCTGTTTTCCCACTCTTTGTATGTGTGTGTGAGAATGCTATGTTGGGTGGTGGCGTTTAGCAGTCAAACATAGGATGGTTGTTTTGATTGCGTTTAAACGCTTCTTGCTTGAACTTTTTATGTGTGACTCTCAAAGTGGGGACCTTTTTTAAAAGGTGAACAAATATCAACCAGAGGCATTGGGTCTTCAGTTTCCCAGAAGCATAAGGGATGACTTAATGAAGCATTTTATAATAGCCTTACTAAGTGAAAGACTTCCAGTATCTCTTTATTGTTCCATCACTGTTAAATTATGCTTTTACCCTGGAGATTAAATTAATCCACTGCATGCATTACAAAATCTGTTTGCACATCAAGATTTTGATCTGTTGTTTTCAAAGCAGTCTCCTCATCTTTGGTTCTTCAGCAGGGGAGTGTTCCTTTCTACTATCTTGTTTTGAGTTGAGAGGACCCCTATTGAGGTGCAGTGTTAGGTGAGCATGGTTATCAATATTTCATGCCCTCATTACAGGCTCATTACATGACTTGAACAAAAAGCAGAGGAGATGGTGTTACACCTGGCTGGCGTCAGACGTGGGTTCACTGTAGGCTAGCTTGGCTGGCTGTCGACAGGGTTAGAACATTGTGCCAAATGATATGTGGTTGAAACCGATTCTTAAGTGTTGGTGGTTGTGGCATGAGCGTCATTTTCTGTTTTGGTTCCATTTTTGAGTTTTGTATTGGCTGTGAGATTTAAATAATCTTTGACATTGATGGACAACTGGAGTCTGTGATGTGTTGCCACACACAGTGGAGCATGTCCAGTTATCAGGAAGCATGAGGTGAGTGTCAGGACTATAGGGACCCTTGATCAATAAGTTACAGGGCAGCTGTTCTGCAGGTGGCTCTGACCTGTGACCTTTTGCAGGGAATTTCCCAACATCAATCAATACAACATCATTAACACAAATAAACTACATATCCCCTACATCCCTGTGGCATTTAATTCCCATTTGAAATGTCATAATAATGTTTTCCTTTTTGTCCAACATCCCGCTGTTGTGTCTCTCAAACTAATGGCACAAAATGAACCAGAGCCAGCACCAGTTCTCCAGCCAAAGCCCAAGACTGCCCGTGCTTTTCGTGTCTCCACCTGCCAGTGACAGGGGCTGACACGAACGCTTCCCTTCTTCAAAGGCTCTGTGTGTAAAAGCCTGATTCAGAGCTGTTTGAAGCAGCTGCCACAGCCTGGCAGTGTTCCTCTCAGCTCCAGTTACATTTTTACCCCTCTGTGTGGCATGTGCTTGTGTCTGTCATGGGCGTCAATATGGGACAAACAGGTGCTCACAGCTGTCTGTTGGCAGGCATAGTGTTGTATATTACATTGATTGGAAGGACCTTGAGATATGCTGTGGTCCACTTCTTTTGATGATCAAGATTTTTGTTAAACAACAATGGTTACGAGCCCACAGAGAATTATCACTCAACTCTGCAGTTCCCCTCAGCTCTACGGAGCGTTTTAGCATCTTTTAACTCATTATTTTAGTTTCACAGCCCGCAACTTAACTGTTTGGTTCACTCTCATGATCAACTTATTTCCAGCTGCAACAGCAGCAACTATCTAGTGAACATAGTGAAGCATTTAGCATCTAACGAGCCATATATATCCCTCAGAAGTTGGTGGAGACCAACGCAGCAATAAAAAAAGAGTGAATATTGGATTTACATTTGTCAGGTGGCCAGAAACATATTTCCAAATGAATGATAATGCTCAAAAAATAAATAATAAAATAATGCTGTTTAAAATTGAAATCATAAAATTTCATTTTAAATGAGGATCCATAATATGATATAACTAAGATATTTTGCTGGAAAAGTTTGGACACGACAAAGAATGCTCTTGTAAGACTCAAACAAAACTAAATATTGATTGCTTTATGTATTTTACTGTGCCATTGGAAAATTTCAATCTCAAGTTTAAGGTTATGGGAAAGTTTTAGATTTAAATACTGGAATTAAATTGCAAACTAAAGGTGAGGAACACCTCAAAAGGTCGGTCTTGAGGAGCAAAAGTTTTCTGCCACAAAATGTGGAAACGATGCCACCTGTCAGAAGTGAGATATCAGCAAAAGAAACATCTATGAGTGAGGGAAGATTAAAAGAACACTGTGACCTTGAGGTTAATCTTTTGTTAAAGCCATTTGATTGCGTCACATTTTATTCTGTTTTAATTTTTTATGATGTGCAGGACCAGTTAAGTGTTGGTCACACTTAGTACTTCTCTTTATAGCTGCCATGACATTTCAAGATAGACAAGTATAGGGTACTGAATCTATATATAGATAGTTATGCGTAGCTCACTTTACTTATATTTCTGTGGTGGTGCTTTCACATGTTAAGTTCTTGAAGTTGTTAGTATATCAGTTTGTTACTAAGATAAATTCTGCTCATGTACTCTATTTCATGATTACAGAGTTGGTGCTTCTGGTTGTTGCGCACAACTTAGAAACAGCCCCACCTTTGTGTTTTCAGAATTTACTGAGCTTGCTTCAATGCATTCTAACACTTAAGCAAATTATCAATAAGGTAGTTTTACATCACCTAAAAAAGCACAGAGATCCACCGTGAACAGAGCACACAGAGGTCAGCCTCCTGCTCATTTTAGATTTATAGAAATGAAAGCATTGCTAATGCTGTACCTGATTAAGTGCATGGTAAACAGCCCTCTTTATTTCTCTCCATCTCTCTGTTGATTGAGTCCCTACTCCACCTATTCCAGCCTGGCTATGTATCAATATAGTACTCGTACCATAATATGTAACAATGTTATCGTATAGTAATATCTGGTTATTTAGAATCACTGTGGTAAGGCATACATTTGTGTTTACCTGGTCTGCATTTCACCCCTGTGGCACAAATATCTAAACGTATTCAAATACTCTAGCTGAAGGAAATGAACAATGGCACTCTCTCTATAAATTTTTTATGAAAGCTTCAATAGTCATCCCCTAAACGTTGTCTTATTTTATGAACATATAGCATTATGTATTAATCTAGCTGGTTATAGCTGCATTAATTGAAGGCCATTTCATATTTCCGAGAGCCCAAACAGGATCTGCTGATTTAGGGCAGTGCTAGCTCTGTCAAAATATTGTTTGTCTTTGAAATATTCATTAGCCTTTCAGTGTGCTCTGCATCAGGTGCAGCCATGGACGTGCGTATCTATGAAAATCCCCTAAAGTTTTTATTAGAACGTCTTGTGACAGTTATGACTTCACATAAGCGCACATTGAAAGAGTCTGTTGTTGTAACTGTTATTTGACAAGTTAGACTCCAATGTTTATTTTCTTCTCTGGCAGTCTCCACAGACAGGTTGACATGAGGGGATTAGGCATACTTCGTCTCAGAATGAAACCACAAACAACAGCGGCACACATGATACTATCTGGTGCCACTTTGCCATGCCGGCCTGGTCCTCTGTGTGTGTGCTGTGAAAACAATCGGCATTGTGGGTGTTTTGTCCCACCCACCAGGTGAAACCTGGAGCCCCACAGAAGCAAAGGGAGTAGGCAGAGTTCACACACGTACACATGCATACACTTATTTAGATGAAGTGTGAACATACTCAAAGCTCAGCATTTCCTGGATTTTAACCATACACATACACACATATAGAGTGCACTGTCACGCTCTGAGCTGTGAAAATGCACAGCAGCACGTCTCTCTCTCTCTCTCTCTCTCTCTCTCTCTCTCTCTCTCTCTCTCTCTCTCTCTCTCTCTCTCTGCACAGTGTCTGTCTCCTCTGCTGACCCCTCACTCTGTCCATTGTCCACTCCATCTCCTCCTCCTCCTTTTGTTCCCTCGTGATTTCACCTCCCTCATCTCCACCCTCTCTCCCCTCTCCTCTACTTTATCTTGTCCTATTCTGCTCCTCCACTTGTCCCCGCAGAGTGCACCTGAGTGACCCTGTTACGTTGGCAGCTGGGAGGCAGATAGCTAGCACACCCACCCGGCCTCAGTATCGCCCTCTTATCTGCCTTGCTAGACCAAATAGCCCTCACAGTGTACCAGCAGACACGGTGAGATAGCAGGTTGCATTCACACCCACATACATAAATGACACACAAACACAGCAGATAATTACATCATTGTCACTGCTATCTCCCATCATATTCAACTTCTGTATCCCTGTGCCATCATCCTGTTTACTTTGTGGCATATCTGTGTCTCAGCAGTGTCACATTCCTGTCTTAGATTAGTTGATGAAGCTTTAGATCAGATGGAGCAGATGATTTTTGTTCCCCTTTTTACCTACGCTGCATGGAGACAGTAGCTGCGTTTTAAAATGAACCTTTGTGGCCCTGTCCTGTTATTTGCAGTAACCTTAACAATCCACTAGGTGTCAGTGTATGGCTGTAGTTAACCATAGTCATTGTTGGATGTCACTTAACATAGCACTTGGAAACTGGTTTTGATGGGTTTGTAGTGAAGACTTGTTGCTGCAGTAGTAGTCTTGCCTTTAACTGTGCTTATGACTGGAAGGTTGCCAGTTCAAATTATCACACTAAAATTTGACTATGTGAAACAGAGTGATTTTGACACCCTTTTGCTTTGTTTAACAAAAATGTTAATGGTACAGTACATGCAAGAGTGGACTGATAAGCTTTTTGCAAGGCTAAACTCACTACTGTATGATGATTTCATGTAGCTGCTAAAGTGAACCTCTACAGGAAGAAGAAAATGGAAAAAGGGAGAAGGAAGAGAAAAGATAAGTGTAACAATGGAGCATTTTTGTGCTACTGAAAATCATAGGGACAGAAATCATCTGGCACATGTAAATCTTTGTGCATCCCTTTTAGAAGGTATTTCTGAGACGCTTAACATGACGGCAGTCCAGCTGGGGAAAACGTTAACTGCAAAAAATGTTCTTCTTGATTTCAAGAAGTTCATCTGTCTTTGAGCCCATAATTAACATAGCTTTTGTGAGAATTTGTGTGCTACCACTCACTGAAAGCCTAATCTATCTGGAACTGTCATGTCATGTGGAAACAGACTACACACAAATGTTGTATCCATAGCAAGACTTTATGTGTAAACCAAATTCTTACCCAGATAGATGAATTATGTGGGCTAGGTCTTTATTCATTGCTATTGAATTTGTTTATAAGTTGCATGTAATCACTCAACATATATGACATACCTTTTTAATAATTCTCATTGTCTACTGAAAGATATTTTTCCAAGCCCCGTTTTTGTTTTACACTAATCAGAGCACATCTTCTGAAGTATCATGAATTGGTTGCTTGCATAAATAGCCTGCAGATCCATTCGAGCTGTTATTGTGTGGCTTTGGCACTTTTAGGACAAGGCCTGGAGGCGTACGAATGTTTCCACTCTGCCTTGATGTACCCACTACCTCTCTGAGTTTCTCTCTTGCTGTCTGTGATTGAAACCGGAGAAGGACTTTGTTTCTAGCCAAGTATTGGCTTGCTGGGGGGGGGGGTAACAACCAAGCCCTCAATCAGAAAGAACAGACCTCTGCAAACACACCAACTAACTTCTTGGCACTGATGCAGAACTTTTCAATTAAATCTCCCAACATACACACACCGAGCCATCCTCGGAGGTATGTTTCCACCTCTGAGCGAGCCTCAACCACACTCTGCCACTTTCTCTCCCTCTTTTCCCCCAAGGTGTTTGCATAGGGAAATGGTCCGTGAAATGGGTTTGATGGAATCAAACTCCGTATTAAGACAAATACATATTTCATAGCAGTTGATGGACTGATTGATGGGGCTGTGTCTTAATTTCCGCTGTGCGTCACCACCAAAGAAGATCTTTATCAGAGACAGTAATATGGAGGATCATGGCTCAGCTTGTTTCAGAGCGGAGAGAGGAGTTGTTCACTTGTCGTGTTATGACTTTGAATGATTCTTGGTGTGAGTATCTTGAGTGTCTTTTATGTGTAAATAAGAGTGTGTGAGAATGTGTTTGTGTGCTTCTCTTGGTGGTGGCCACAAGGGGTCACCAAACTGCCACATGTTGATGTTTTGCCTCTGTCCTAACTGAAAGCTCACTCTCAATTCCCTCTGCTGTTGATGGCAACAAACGCACTGTTTAAAAACTCACTGAAGGATGACCAAAAATGCAGCAGCAACAGTGTCCTGGAACCACAGCCAGTTGATGTGGCAGCAAACTCACATCGGAGCGGGTGGAAGGTGGTTCAGTTTTTTTTTTTAGTTTTTTTTTTTTAATCAATGCAACTGTTGTTTTAGAATAACAAGGCTGGCTGACAAACCCTCCCTGACCCACCCCACCTAGCCCACTCGCACCACCTTTCATTAACCTCAAAACCCAAATCCATCCAACTGGACCAGTGACGGCAACTCGCTGCAGATGCTGGCGGTCACACCCTTCTGCACAGCCATAATGGGTCGTGGCACAATTGGGGGCTACGTAACCGACAACATTCCCGGGTCCTTCCAAGAGGCCGGTTGCCTGCAGGTCACCAGCAGCACTGCTTGTCCCTGTTTGTCTGCACTCACTAAAAGGAAAGAATGTTTTCCCCCACAACATGGCTGTGTGGGGATTAAGACCCATTCTGAGTGGCCCCGGGTCGTGCAGCAGATGTTAGCCAGGATAGCGCTCGTTGCCGTGCCGACAGTGAGCCGGCGGGATCGGCCCGCCCAGACGACGTTAAGCCTATGTACATGTATGGGAGACTGGGGTGGGGGGGTGAGCCAGTGAAGGGCCTGTCACATTAAAACGAATAGCAGTGGGAAATTTGTCACAGTGGTCACACACACACGAATTAATCTACACTGTCTCTGATCGTCATCACACACACGCATTCGTACATGGAAAGCTGAAGAGCTTCACACGGCTAGTCTCATGCTGGTTTGTGTTTTCACACGCTTGTGTGTCAGAATGAGATTGTGTGACATCAGGACAGGACGTAGGTGAGAGTTGTTTAGGCCCAGACCCCTCAGTATCATTTTCTGATTAGCCTTGTTCTTTGACAGATTCATACTACATTAGGTACATAAGCAAGGTAAAAACATACTCGTGTGGTCGGACTGTAAGGAGTTTTACAGTGTCAACACATGTAGGCTTTTAAACCAACAGTTGCACATCATCTGTCAAAATCATTTCCCCTGTGTGAGCTGTGACTTTTACTCTCCCAGATGATGTTTTAATGTGACGTGTTGTTTTAACCACTAAGCTCTCAAGTGCTTGTCACACAGAGCCTCTAATGAAGATTACTACAGATGTACAGATGGCATTATGGGTGAAAGAAAAAATCATGGGACATTGTCAATATTACACAAGTCTTTGGGGACGATTCTGTTGTATTTAAAGTATTGATTTTACTTTTTGAAATGGGCAGCGTTACAATAAACAATAGTAAGAAGTCTGATTGTTAGAGTCACAGCAGCTGGACTGTAGATGTAACAAAATATGCTTTTCAGTTTGTTTTTCTTTTCCTATGTCCTTCAGTCTACTGTAACCATTTACCCAAATGCAGTGTTTGAATTGTAGGCATGGGGTAAGGTTGTATGGTTGTTTGATGTGAAAGACGAGCCTGTTCTCTTTACGTCAGACAGGTCTAACCGCAGGGTGAATGTGTTTAACATGGGGCCCAGTGCAGGCCCCTGTGGTACTCGTAACCATCAGGCTCAAAGGAAAGAGGATACAGGGTCTGACAAGACATGACTTGACCCAGCAGTAGAGGCAGAGCCCCGCTATTGTTCTGAATAAACAGCAGAAATCAGTGTTGTAGAATTTCCACTTCTTGTGTGTATGTGTGAGACAAAGTGAAGTGAAGGGAAGAAGAAACTTCTTAGGGGCAAACAGAGTACAACACTGACAGAAGCAGTGTGTCAGTGTGAGTGTATCTAAGTCAGTGTACATTTGTGTGTGTGTGTCGTGGGGTGCAGGCCATGCCGTTCCACAATGACTGTACCCTCTAAGGAAGAGTATTGGGTCATGATTGGGCTGTTTTTCACGCACGGCTGGGTGTTTCTGGGCTTTCTGACAGATGGAGAATAGATGTGTGTGTACATGTATGTGCGTGTGCGCAATTGTCTTATTTCCATTCTGCTGATTTCAAACCTCAGCGGCGGCTTGACTGGCCCGTTACTGCAGGCGACAAATAACCAGACTCCACCGTGATATGCGTCTCTTGACACTGTAGAGGTGCAAAGGCGAAACGTTACCATGCAAACTCTCTATAACCAAGAAACTGGAAATCCTCCTTGTTTTCTTTTTTACAGTGAGTGTACTGTTATGGCATTTGGTTCAGCACGTAATAGTGTAGAGAGATGAGTAAGACAAACCCTTACTTGGTCTCTTATTGTGATCGTGCAAAACGTGTCATTAAAATGCCTACAAATCTAAAATATTAAATGTATGTGAGCATGAGGTGGAAGTGAATGGCATTTTGTTTGTGGTGCTTCAACAGCAACATGTCTTTCCAGAAAAATTGTATGGATCCCTCTGGATAATCCTCAGACCTTCCTATCAACATACACTATATGGACAAAAGTACTGGGCCACCTACACATTACACCTACAGGTGCTTTAATGACATCCCATTCCAAATTCATAGGCATTAATATGAAGTTGGTCCCCCCTTTGCAGCTATAACAGCTTCCACCCTTCTGGGAAGGCTTTCTACAAGATTTTGGAGCGTGTCTGTGGGAATTCCTGTCCATTCATCCAGAAGAGCATTTGTGAGGTCAGACACTGATGTTGGACAAGAGGGCATGGCTCGCAATCTCCGTTCTAGTTCATCCCAAAGGTGTTCAATGGGGTTGAACATCCAACCATGCCTTTATGGACCTTGGTTCGTGCACTGGGGCACAGTCATGCTGGAACAGAAAAGGGCCTTCCCCAAACTGTTTCCACAATGTTGGAAGCATAGA